>JARBEQ010242242.1:0-11868 GCA_030265355.1 Tritonia tetraquetra | reverse complement strand
CAGAAAAAATCATTTACGTCCATATGGTTTGTTTTAATCTTGTTTACAAACATCCTTTACAATGCACATTTCCATTTTAATAGTCAATCTGTGGCCCGACAAAGGTGTCAGGAAAGAATTTAAGGGATGGTAAACTGTTGCCTGACATCCTACAGACCATGAGGGTTATCATGTTCACATAATTGCGTTTGGATTTCAAACAACTGAAACAAATCAATGATTGACTTAAATGTCTATGGCACACTTTTATTTTCAATTGGAAGAAAACTTTATAACCCTGACCTTCTTCTGATTTCTTCCTACTGGTAATGGCCAGACTGGTACTTCCCGCTGGTTTGACTTTCTCCCCCACTTCAGCTGAATCTGGGCTCACAGCTCGGCTTGAATCTGTGGTCTGTGGGCATAGAGGAAGATAACTCTATGTAGCTCTCTGTAGCCAAAATATTCTCATACACCTTGAAACCCCTATCTTTATATTCCCACCTTATGTTACTTATCTTTTTATATACTTAGCTACTTTTCCATTAGTCAGTTAAATAAAACATTTTTCTTTTGTTCCCAGTATTCATTAAAAAGTCAAATTTATCTGCAGTCAAAATTTCTATTCAATAACCCCATCACATTGCCAATTATTTAGTTCTCTCTGGTAAAACAAATGGTAATGTTTTTGTGTTGTAGCCACACAACAGTGGTTTTAATCACCAACTAAAGAATTTCTTTCTTTTTAAAATTCAAAACTTATACTAAAACACGACTTCATGCAAAGCCTTCAACAAACCCACATGGTTTTGTACAGAATGAAGAAAATAATTCAAAAACTGATTTTTGATAATGACAAGAATGGAAACACAATCATAACAAGTGATAAACTCTGTCAAAACATTAAGATGGTTTTACCCCTACGACTATCTCATTATCAACAATTTCCTCTGATACTTGATTTTCCTCTGGTGGAGGCGTTGTGTCATTATCTCTTAGGATAGAACTAGAAGAACTTTCCTGATGAATTGAAATATCTTTCATATCACACTTTTATATATTAAATACAACATTATAAAAAGTGCTCATAATATTCAGATTAATTTGGCACATCAAAAACATTCTTTCTTTCTATTTTTTAAATAAAATATGGCATATTCATGTAGGTTCACAAATGTTTAAATGGTTTAATTGTAGTATTTCTTCGTATCACACTGACTTGGAGAAATGAATGCTAAGGGTGCCTCATAAAAGTAAGGAAAGTTTTGAAAAATATAAAATAATTAACAGAAAAAAATTACAGCTTAACATTATAAATCTCATTAATGCAGAGACAGTTATAAATTTGAAAGTACTGCAATAATGAAGTATGAAAATAAAATGTATTGGGGAATTACGACTTCAAATCTATAGTATTGATACTGCACAGCAGTGTTGGGGCCAGCCCTATGTTCAACCATGAAAGGCACACAAGATACCCATCATAAATGCAGGCACCCCATAAAAGCACCACCAAACATGACTGAACACAGAGCCAGAAATTCTATGGATCAAAGAATCTCATACAAGCAGGTGATCAGCCCACTGTGTCCACAACTCTTTACTGGCACCATGAGCAATACACTAGGCAGTATTAATCAAAGAAAGGCCAATAAACAAATTACTGTAGCCCTTGTGGGTACCCCCTCAGCAATTGATAAAAACTTGGAGGTTCTACCACTTTGGGCAATCAAATCTATAGTAATCTAACTTGAGAATTGTCCATCAACTGTTCACCATTTAAAAAATCATAGAGATCGTACTGCACCACAGAAATTAGGTTTTACATTTACACGGACAAATAGATTTACACCTGACACCAAAAGGTAAACCAGGAAATGATGAAAAAAATAAAGAAAAAGGACAAATAGATTGATATGTAGCGTAACATAGCTGAGCAGAGTTGAATTTGATTAATACATCTACATATGAAGGGTTTGATGGCAAAACAAGATAAGCGCCTTTCAAATTGTGCAGTTTTTCCCTTCTTGAAAAAAAGCACTTATTGCTCTATGTTTTCAAAACCCCTTAAATAAAAAATGTCCCTTATCATACTTTGCAGTAGAACTCTTCATTGACTGCAGAATGCAACAAGCACCACTCTCAATGATGGGTTTGACAGCAGTCACGTTTTGCCATCAAACCCTTCATTTGTTTATCAATCTGTGGAAATCTCTGGGATGACTCAAAGAATTCTAAAGTAAATTCTTCTTTCTAAAATGGACAATAAGTCTATAAATATAATCAAGCCTTTCCTCACCAGTCCACCAAGGGATGTAACTGCTGTTGTCAATGTTCTTTGCTTCATGCCGGTCACTTTGAAAAAGTCAAATTTGGTGCTAAGAGCTCCTTTGTTTGTCAGGGTGAAAGTTCGTTTCAACGTCTCACCAATAACGGCTGTGCCAAAGTCAACCACATCTGTGTCCAGACAAAGCTGTGAGATACAAAAACAAAACATTGTTTTCATTTTATTGACATGATCATAATTGTTAGCACTCAAAAACTGTCATGTTTACAAAAGAAGCAATATACAAAAATCTCATTTGTCCTCACTCTTTCATAAAGACAAACTTCTACTTATGTGTTGTTTTTCTAAAAAAGATCGGCCTATTTTGACAATACAGAGATGGGACAAGGAACATTTTCTTTCCTTTCCTCATTAATAATAAGCAATTTTATTTTTTACATTTTGAAACTCACATCACATTTCTTGGTGCTGCAGACAAGAGGTATTTGGAACGGCCCTGTTTGGGTGAGGAAATTCACTTCCCCTTTGAGGTCTTCATTGATCTGGGATGAAGAAAAGTAGATGTATTTTTGATATTTGCATGCATAATACAGACTTGTTTTAAAACATAATAATCCTCTTAAAGAACATGGCCGATAATATTCAGTTCTGGTACACTAATATGATCTAGAATGAGAAAGTAAAGTAAATGAGAATGAAATAAACAGAATAAGGATGTACATTTTATCTTCTCTTGACAGCGGATAGTTTTAAGTCCTTACCATTGGTTTAAATGTAACAATCATTTCACAAGTGAGACCAGCAGACATCTGCCCCGGGGGATCAAAGCTGTCAAGAAAAACAATCAACACTTACTTACAATATTGAACATGATGTTTACACTAATCCATCATATGCCAAAGTACAACTAAATCATTACTAAAAAAAGCCAACAATATGAATTTCAGATAATTTTTAGATGTGAATAGAATAGAATGCTATTTGTGAAACACATTTTTTGGAGAAAAAGCAAGTAAACAAACAAACACAGATGCTGATGTCTACACAAAACTAACTGTTATGTAAAATATATCAATAATAAAAATTGACAATATCAAACATATAAGAGGAGACTGACTGTATTTTGATGAAATCCTTGAGACGCTCAGTGATGTCCATGAATTTGATGTAGTTGACAGTGTAGGACACATTTGTCAGGAGAACTCTTTTCTTATACGACTTTCCCACAACAAAATCCTGTGTAAATTATTGATATTGAAAAGTTTACTGATGAAGAAAAGTAATGAAATATGAAACAATTCTTCTTGTATTGAATGTATGTTCTAATTCAATTGATGAGGACTAAACAAAAAAGCAAATCAATTTTAAAAATTTCAAGCTTGGACGATTGCTCACAATCGCATATCAAATTCAAAAGATTTTATATACAAAGTTTTCTTTTTGCATATAAAATCTTTTGAATTGAATAAAGGAGTTTGATTGATTATCCAAGCTTGATATATATAGTTTTGTTTTGTTTTGTTTTGTAGCAGGTATGCACCATTTGAGGCAGACACTGAAAGGTACAACAAGAATTGATAAAGAAAGAAAGAATATTTACTGTGTTGCCTTCGTGGTAAACCCCTCAGCTATAACAAAACTGAGCAGGTTTTGCCACTTAAGGCCTATATGTAGAAAGACATACCTTAAAATGAATGACATCAGGTTTACTGTAGAACGGACAGCCCGTAAATTCTCGGCCTGCCGCGACTTGTTGAACAACAATTCCCTCCCTTGTCTTCTCTAGTGTCTTCTTCATAATTTCCTGGCAATTAGAAAAAAGTTTTGAAAAGCTCAAGTCTAACAAAACACATGAAGTCAAAACATTCAAACATTTTTTTTCTTCAAATGTTTTCTTTCTTTTTATTGCTTTCCCAATCCCCTAAATTGAAAAAGAAAAAAAGAAAAGGAAAAAAGAAAAAAAGGTCCAAAATGAAATAATTATTATTTTGTTTTCAGGAAGCCTTATCTTGTCCTCAACCTTTTGACTCCTTCTTTGGCCTCATGAGCAATGTGTCATTTTATTACCTATTACAATCCATTAGAAATTGAGAATTTACCTTATCCATTTTACTCCCTCCAACTGGTTTTAGAGACGTGGCGTCAGAGTCTTTTGGAATTCGATACGGCTTCGTTTCCACATTCCACAAACCTTCAAATTCTGGTTTAGCAAGGTCAATCTGTTCCTCTTCTAAAAATCAAAGAAAAACAATTTTTTTTGAAGACTATAAAATTAATAAGAAAAAAAAAATCACTCTCCAATTTTGCAGCATTAAACAAATCTATTAAACCTTCCTTCTAATGTATTGAAAAAAATAAGCCCAGAACATATTCCTGATAAATATTTTAGGTCAAAGACATAAATACAAAATTATCTTAAATTGAAAGTGACAAACCATTTTCATCAGATGATGAATCAGAGAGATCTTTGACTGGTGTAAACAATTCGTCAGGATCCTTGTCACGCTCCTCCAACAGAGCTCGCTCTTCTTCAGCTTGGTCTAATTTATCCTGAAACAAAGGATAAAATGTCTTTATGATAATTTAATCAAAATTGAAGAGGAGTTATAGTATGGTTAAATGGTATTATTGAAAGTAGGAAAATTTGAACCCGCCAGAAAAACAGCCACAAAGAAGAAAAGTGGTATTGTTGCTTGCTAACGGCAACTCTGCATCAACAGAGATAGTGATCTACATGCTCTACCAACTGATCAGAATGGAGGATAGGTCAGTTGGTAGAATGTGTGGATCATTATCTCTGGCAAAGTGGAGTTGCCGTTTGCAAGCATAGTATCGACAATACCACTTTTTGTCTCTATGGCTGTTTTCTGGCACTTACATCCTTTCTACTTTCATTGTCAAAACAAAAGCAAGAATTATCATGATTCTAATATTCAATTTATGATTTAAACACAAAAATTATGTCAAATATCTATAATCAAAATAGAAAATCAGTATTTGAATCATTACTTTTTATATCTAAAACTCAAGATGATTGTTTCATTTTCAATAATAAAAGGTATCAAAAACATTGCGATCCAAATATAGCATTACAGTCCAATCATTCAAACTACACAAGCAGTTATTATTACCAATGTAAAATTTATCACTACAAAGACAACAGTTGTGTAAGTTTTGTTATATAAATCAGGCAAATTTTGATTTATATTTAAATGAAAACAAGTGAATTCTAAATGAATGCGAATTGAACATGTCAATCTATCAAATTCTTTCAGCTGGATTTAAAAGATTTCAAGACTTGTCATACCATACAATAATACATGATTTGTTAAAACATAATGTGTAACAATAAAATACTAAAAATGTTATCTTTCTAGTGGCAATTAATGACAAAGTTTGTTCAACTCTTTTCACAGAAGAAAACTTTTATCCTCCAAAATATTAGAAAGCAAACGATGATCGAAAACTCAATCAAGACCGCTGAGCAATGTTGGAGCCAGCCCCATGTTCAGCTATGAAAGGCACCCCGACCACCAAACACAATTGAACACAGCCTTTGGATCAAAGAATTTCAGACCAGCAGGTGATCAGCTCACTGTGTCCATAACTCTTTACTGGCACTATGAGCAATACACTGAGTGGTATTAATCACAGACAGGCCAATAAACAAATTACTGTTACTCTTGCGGCTCACCCTCGGCTATTGACAAAATCTGAGAGAATTTACCACTTTGAGTGTAGAATCTATAATATTAGTAGTAAATTTACAATACATTGCAATTGCTTGTTTGAAAATTTGAGGATGGTTCTTTCCTTGTTCAGACTCAGAAATCCTTCTCGAGATGTAAAAAATGGATGCAGTTGTGATTGATTTTGCCTTTTAATGAGAAAACAGACTGGTTTTAATAAATCTATGCAGATGACATAGACTACGTGGTTAACATCTCTTTCTCTCTCTCACATGCAGTTAATATCATATACTAAAAAAAAAGTTCTAACATTGTTAGTTTTACGGTTTTTTTAACATTAAAAGGCAGTACATATTATATTATTCACTACCAATTATAGCAAAGGCAGTACATATCATATTATTCATTACCAATTATATCAAAGGCAATACATATTATTATATTATTCACTACCAACTATATCAAAGGCAGTACATATTATATTATTCACTACCAACTATATTAAAGTCAGTACATATTATATATCATTCACTACCAATTATGTCAAAGGCAGTACATGTTACATCATTCACTACCAATTTATATCATAGGCAGTACATATTATATTATTCACTGCCAATTATATCAAAGGCAGTACATATTATATTATTCACTACCAACTATATTAAAGGCAGCTACCAATTATGTCAAAGGCAGTACATATTATTATATTAATCACTACCAATTTATATCAAAGGCAGTTCATATTATATTATTCGCTACTCACTACCAATGATATCAATTCTCCTTTCTTCACAAAACTTTGCCACTCTCTCTTCTCTCTCTCCACTATCTCCTCCACATGTTTTATCTCTCTCTCTCTCTCATACACACACAAACAAACACACACACACAGACAAACACTCAATATTCAGACTCCTTCCCCCATTCTGCTTCCTGGTTAATCTATTTCTTTAGCCAACTATAATTTAATCAAATCTTTATTCAATTCTCCTGTTGACCTAAAATCTGAAAATCAGCTCCAAGCAAATAGGGGAAATTATGAAAATAATCAATCATCAAAAACAACTTGTTTCTCAAAAAAACAACAACTTAAATACTACAATCTGAAACTATTCATCAACAAAACAAACATTTCAATGTAATCTCCTAGATCAGAGAAAAGTTATAAAACGCAGACAATCTGAAAGCAATTCCCAAGCAATAAAGGCAAAACTAGAAAACAAAGCTGAATGGTTGAAATAACACCAGTAACTCAGCTAACCTCTTCCTCTTCCTCTCCTTCATCAATTTTCTCTTCCCCTTCACCTTCTCCTTTTTCGTCCAACAAATTATCCTCCATGTCAAGACTGATCTCGGACACGTCATCTACTAAGACGTGATCGCTGTCACGTGACGTGTTTGTGTTTTTGTTTTTATCCAGCTTCTTTGATTTACTATTTTTCCTTGAAACCTCAGATTTTAAATCTACTGGTAATTCTGTTTTGCTAGTGTATGGCATGCCACGCTGTAGAAAGGCAAAAACGTGTTATTTAACGTTACAACCAATACGAGATAACATAATACGATTTTCATCACTCTCAAGCACTATAATATTCCTATTGGGACATTTTGGTGATTTTTCAAAAAAATCATAATGTTACACAGAAAAAAATTCATAAATTTAGCAATGGGCGTTGGAATCAGTTGAAATATTTTTTAACTTGAAGTTAGACCAAAATGATATAAATATAATGAACAATATCAATATCATAAAATGTGGCGGTTAGCTCAGTTGTAGTGCAGTTTCCTCATATCACTCTGAAAGGGTGGCAAGGCATGCAAGCACAGGTCCGATCCCGCCCCGCTCTCGCATGTCAATTTTCTTCTTCTCTTAGGTTTATTTCTCTGATACTGTCGCATATTTATTCCTTGTTTGTGACATCATTAATATATTGAAATATACACTACCAAAATCTAACAATAAAATAAAATAGAACGCTACATCATCTTTCTTTCTTCTTTCTTATCCAATTCCCTTTTACCATTACAGTGTAGGGCCAGCACAATGAGTCTGGATTTCTATGGATCAAGATATTTAGCCAAGCAGGTGATCAACCCACTGTGACGCTACATCATAACAATACAAAAGTATGTTCTTAAGATTCTTTAGGAACATGGGGCTGGAGCTATACCCAGTTTTAGCAGCATGATGTCAGTTTTATATCACTTAGATACAAAAATTACTTTTATTTCAAGACGGTCAATCATGTCAGTATAATGTAAACATAGAAGCAATGAAGAGTAAAATAACTTGAAGAAATCTAAAACCAAGGAACTTTTTTTTTTCTCTAGAAATTGGTCAAGGCATCAAAGTTGAATTAAAATGTCCTTCAAGAAGTTGCTCTCAAAGTTGAAAATTAAAATGTAAAGTAAGTGTTGATGCATCACAGTCGTCTGATACTTTCAAGAACAAAATTTGAAACAACTCAAAATCAAAACAACAGCTACCATTTCTGCCGACAAGTGTCTCAACAATCTTTGGTATTCTGGCTTTGAGTAAATGGATTGGGAGCTCACACCTGACTTCAAGTCACTCATGCTTGACTTCAAGTCACTGACAGATTCTTTAACGAATGATTCAACCTTTTTTGTTGTCTTTTTTTTGTTTTTCTGCTCATGCTTTATGAAAAATCAAAGCATAATGTAAATTTATAGGAAGTCTATTAAAAAAAAGTCTTGAAAATGCAAAAAGTAGAGTACACAACAGTCCCATCTTATAACAATTTAGGTTATGAAATTCTATCCAACAAAGAGCTAGTTAAAAAGAACTTGATGACAAGTATTGCATTTATATATATATCATATTCAACAAAATTACGAATCATATGATTTGATCTTTTTAACGTAGATGCATGAAAGACAGAAAAACGAACAACAAAATGATTGTCCTACGTAAAAGTGGCATGACAAGGACAATCAATGTGACAGAGGTCAAAGCCATGGAATACACAGTTCTTTCACAGAAGGTGTTGATTTCTTGTGCAAAGTCTGGAGCAATCCACACATTCAATAAATAAATACGATTCACCTGTTCAGTGCCATTCACCTGTTTTGTGTCATTCACCTGTTGGCTGCCATTCACCTGTTCAGTGCCATTTACCTGTTAGCTGCCATGACATTAAAAAGATGGATAGCATTCACCTGTTAGGTGCAATGACATTCAATGAACAGAGGATAATGAAAGGATAATAACGCAAACATAGTTTCACGCTCAACAGTTATTTTTGAGAGAGGTGAAAAGGGGCAACGTAGTATGTACTTACCAAAATTTCTCGTTGTTTGTCATCCACTACTTCCTCTTCAAGATCCATTCCTTCTTCCTCCATATCGCGCATGTAATCTTCCAATGCTTTTAACGGCTTTTGCTTGTGGGATCCAACTCTCTAAGAAAAATGAAAGTTAAAGAAAAGGTGTAAAATTGTAATAATGTCCATCCATCAATTTTGTTTACAAATGCAACTATTAGAAGGTGGACAGCTGTGTTGAATAATCAACCCCCCCCCCCACCCCCCCCACCCACTTGAATTACACACCGCACCAACAAAGGTACTTAGTTCTTAATCTATCAACTCTGTAAATTCGAGTTATTACATTCACTAAGAAATCAATTTTTTTTATTGAGAGAAACTATGAACACAAACCATTTTTTTTTCATTGGAAGGAGAGTCCCAGAGATAAGGTTGTCTTTGCTTCCTCCGTTTCATATTTTCCTCTTCAACAAGAATTTTCTGCATGATATCTGCTTTCTTGGCTTTCTGATTTTGTTCAAACTGCCTGTAATAAGAAATGTCACCCTTTATATTATCTTTTCGATTTAATGTAAATTCTTTTGTGCTCGTTAAATTTATTTGCATATAGATTAACTTGCTTAAGTCTAATCTTCATATGCTGCAACATGGCTCATGGTAGCCAGCAAGGGTTCCCGCAACATGTGTGAAATTAAATGATGAGTTTTATGAAGTTGAACTCCTAGATAAGGAGTGTTATTTATGTGTTGTAGTGGCTGGCCAAGCACAGTGTAATTGTGCGTGATGGGATGTTTGTGTTTGCGTAACAAACTCATCATTTCAACATTTTAAATAAATATAAGATTCCATTGTGTGGCATTTTCATTTAACCCTAGTACCACGTGCGAGCCTGTGACATCACAATATCGATCAAGCCACAAGAATTCCTTTGCTTGTGACCCACCATGCCACTGCTTGACCATGAGCCTTCTGGTGCTAACCTTGCAATGTTTTTATTTTTGTGAATTGTTCATTATGGTACAAACACATAGCACATTAGTTTCAAATCATAATTTTTTTCTTCCAAACAACTTTTAAAGTTCTAGTAATAAATTTGATGAAAATTATGACTTACTGACAGAGTGTTACTACACTTATAATATATGTGAGTTCTCTTTACATAAGTGTTGACATTCTTTTTTCTACTTTCGATTTTTTTTAAATGGTCATATGATATAAAAATGCTTGAATTTATAACTCTCAGACACTATTTTAAGGGGAAATTCTGAAGGAAGAAACAGTGACAACCCCATTACACAGGTGTAAAAATATGGGACCCGAATCCAACGTTTGGTGATGTTACAGTCAAAGGGAAATGCAAATTTACAGGACCTGTAGTGAGCGTAGGTGTCAAGTCTGGTCAAGCTGTGTGCATGGTTATGGGACCCGCCGGAATACACTTTGTTATTTTCAAGCTGATACTATGCAAAATTTTGTGCTGAATGTTTTCATTTTCTCACCCAGAATGGCAGAACCTCGCAGTTTGTATCAATAGCCAAGGGGATACCCACAAGGGCTAAAGTAATTTGTTTATTGGTCTGTCTTTGATTAATACTGCTCAGTGTATTGCTCATGGTAGCAGTAAAGAGTTGTGGACACAGAGCTTGTCTGAGATTATTTGATCCATAGAATTTCTGGCTCTGTGTTCAGTTGTGTTTGGTGGTCAGGGTGCCTGCATTTATGGTATGTATCTTATGTGCCTTTCATAGCTGAACATAGGGCTGGCCCCATCACTGCTCTGAGGCCTTATTGAGGTTCGATCAAACAAACAAATTTTCACTTTCTGAGCTCTAATCAATGAGACAAACTATATTCAAATTACTTTAAGAGATGGCCAGCATTACATTTTCAATAATTCGTTGTCTACAATAAATATAAAAGTGACACATACTGTTTGTTTTGTGCAAATTCATTTTGTCTCTTCTTAACAAGCAGAATTTCTTCTGGGTTTCCACCCCTATTCAAAATTTGTTGTCTTTCCCCCATCTCCTGTCTCATTTCACTGTTTTCAGCAGCCTTGTCTCTTGCACGAATTGCTTTCAGATTATCCTGTATGCAAAATAAAAATAGGCACTTAGTTCTCCATTTAGGTGAAACCTCTGTCATAGATCAAATCTCTAAAAAAAATGAATAATTCAATATTTCAAATTCAATTATATGTGTCATTAGATTTTTAACAATTTTTGGTTTAAACTCCCTTCCCAAAGAAGAACTGTCCTTCACCTACCCTATTGTGGGTAATGTCAGTCTTCAGTTTCAGCAACATGTCCATTTTTTTGTCCATATCAGCTCTGTACCTTTCTTCTTCCTTTTGTGTGCGAGACTTCATTCTACAAAGTAAAAAGAATGAAATCAAACTTTCCTAAAAGAGGACCATGAGTTTCAACGCCTCTAGAATGCCATTACATAATATTGAAGGTTGCAACATAAACTATCATAACTCAACTTTTTTGCGAAATATAAGGTACCCTGCACTTTGTGACAAAATCCTATGGTCATCTTCCAATTAATTAATAAGTTATATTATTTAATTAAAACATCGTAACTCAAATGTTGCAAAAATTGACAAAAAATAGACTATCGT
>JARBEQ010242231.1:0-11873 GCA_030265355.1 Tritonia tetraquetra | reverse complement strand
GGGAGAGGGTGGGGGTGGGGGGGGGGATTGAGACCTTGTGGAGTGAGGCAACCTAGACGGATAATGAGACGGGTCTCCGCTGACTTTCTCTCCGGTCAGTTTGGTTTTACCTCCCTTGGTCAATTGTTGGAGATTTCTCAACCCATTTTCGTGTTATATGTTCTGTGTTTATTGTCTGTTAGCTGAAGAAGGGCGTTGTGGCCCGAAACGTTCTACGTCCCTGTGCCCTGGCCCTTTGGGAAGTTTATACATTTCCTTACCCCTCTTATTCATTCATTCTAATTCCAGCAGCCCCTATCTAATTGTACCAATTATATAGTATCATTGTTCAATTCTACCTTACACCGAAAGGTACTAAAAGGTTATTGATAAAGAAAGAAAGAAAGAATTGTTCAATTCAATTTCAATTCAATTCAATTCAAATTCATTTATTTGCATAATAATATACAGCTCATTTATATACAAAAAGAAGGATACACCAAAAGTAGTGATACTACTTATTTCCATGGTGTTCCTCTATAAAAAAAAACATTTAATAAAAATGATAATATCTAAAATGTGCGACATTTACACCTGTCACTACTACCAATGTCATTGCTACTACTACTTCTACTAGACTTCTAGTCTACTACTACATTCCTTCTCTTGATAGGCCTACCGACTTTTCATTGATTTCGCCATCGAGACGAGAGAGATAGGCTTCGCGGATTTCAAAGTTAATCCGCGAAGTATAGAATGTAAATAACATTATTACTCATGATCTTTTTATAGCAGACGACATGTTTATACTGATCGCTGGAAGTAAGAGAAAGGGGTGTCCGTAGGTGTATAAAATGGGAGGTGGTCTGAAATCCATGTCAAAGTCAATCGCTTGATAAGTTCGAACATATATTACAGGGTGCCTAACAAGCACTGTCTTGGATTGTTTGCTTGAGGAAGAAAGATACTGTATAGAAAAGTGAGTCGGTACTAGAAATAAACAACATTCGCAGCTCGAACAGTATAATATGTGAAAATGGGTCATTAGGCCAGGACTCGACTTCGAAATGTTGATAGGCATCCCACTTATTGGTCCTCCTTCAACTCAAATAAGCATAATTTAGTATGATAGATGTTTGTCAAAGGTAATATTGCAATAAAATGCAATGAAAAGACAAGGGGGTCTGGAGTTAAAGACTCTTACTCTTGGCTAGATAGAACGTTTGATCATTTATGGACGCACTTGTTGACAGGCTGTTGTACGCAATATAAACTGGTCATAAATGGCTATTTTATTGAATGGATTTATAGTCAAGATAACTATAAGCTCCCTATGAATCTCTATGTCGGAATGCTGTGTTTACCCCAGTCAGGCCTTTGCCATTACACACAAAAGTGTCCCAACTCCTTGTGGATGATAGAAGATATCTAAGATGTAGAGAGTAGACTTCTATCTAGAGACCGTCTAGAAGTTGTGTGTGAGCTGCCTGCTACTGCTATGGGGGCTTTAGTACTTATAATATGGGGCCTACTATTCTGTTTAGATAGTTTGCTGCTTTTGGGTACTCTTTTGAAATTCTAAGATCAGACTTTTGTTTATGTTTATATCTCTTCCACTCTCTATAGACCAGGGGACAGATCTCTAACCAAAAAAAAAAAAAAAAAGACAAAGGGCTTGAGTTGTGCAAAGAGTTGAGTGCATCAAAAATTGTATTAAATGAGAACAAAGATTACAAGAGGATTAAAAAATAATTTTTTATCAACAAACAATGTATCGTTTAATTATATATTCTATTTCAGGAAAACCAATCATAGGCCTTGACATCAGTAACTGTATTAGTAGACGTCTACATTGAAAATGGCTACAGCAGTTGCTGACAAGAAAAAATGTGCCTATGGTAGCAAATGTTATCGCAAAAACAAGCGGCACATAGAAGATTTTTGGCATCCAGGAGATGATGAGACTGTAGATGATGAGACTGTAGATGATGAGACTGACAAAATGGGTATGTTTATGTTTGTTATTTTCCCTACTCTCTTCTTCATACAAATTACAACAGGCTATTTCAAGCCTTTCTTGGTGGAAATCGGTTTGAATTAAACAATCCATATTTTGTCTGGTTATAACTGAAATGATCATCTTCACAGGAACAGCAGTAATGGAGGAAAATGATATTTTTGTCATTATTTTTTTCTCTTTTTTTTTGTAATTTCAGATACAGATGAAACCTCCAAGACCACGGATAAGCCTGTGAGTGCTGGTGTGTCTTTAGACTTACTGTAGATCTTTCTTTGTTTCTCATTTCCTATTTTGCCTTTCAATGTCAGGTTTGTGAATACACTTCCTCTACGTCTATCTACTACGTTGTCTTCTTTTAGGACTTCCCTCCACATTGTACTTGGTTACCTCTTCCTAACCCTAACCCTAACCCTTTGTTTTATGTAAAGTTCCATTCCCATCGGTTAGCTTACAAATATTTCTATTTTTGGCTCCAACTTGTCTTGTTTCAATTTCTTTTTTGTTGATTTTATCCCATCTGGTTTTATCAACTGCTCCTCATTTTTGATGACTGTAACCTTTTTCTGTTACTATTCATGTCTCACTTTCACTATTTATGAATCTATTTATTTAAGATTTTATTGTATTTTTTGGCAATTCTCATATCACTTTAAATCTTTAGATTCTTACTGCAATTACTATTATATATGTTTCCCTACTTATGTGTAAATTAACTACAGAAGCATTAACTCCCCAAAATGCTGTTTTCAAAAGGAAAGTAAAATGAAGAATAACTGTAATTCAGGGGTATTGGATTTCAAGTTTTAGCAGATGCAGTAGATTGCTATTAAATATTTCAAATCTGCCCAAAATGTTTCAATTTGAAAAAAAAATATCTCACTTGATTGTCAAATTGGCATATTTGTAAAAGAAACACATTTAGTCCAATTCACCAATCTTTAAGTTTGTACAAAAGTCTTTTTGAGATGATGATTTGTCTTGTTCTGAGATGATTTAATCTTTTCCTGAAATTTAGAGACTTGTTCATGATGTGAGTGTCAATGAAGATGAGGATATGCTCCCTGCATGGAAAACCAAGGGCAACAAAAAACGCAAAGCTGATGACGAAGATGATGAAGACAAAGGCACTACAGCATCAACATCAAAGTCACCTGCCAAGGTACCGAAATTTGACAATAGTAAGGTTGAAAAGATCACAGTCGACTACAGCAAGGCAAAAGCATCTCCAAAGCCAACTGTGGCCAATTCGGATGTTGCTGGAAGTAGCACAAGTGCCAAGAAAGGAGACACCCCTAAACCATTGCATTTCAGTCCAAAGAAAGAAAAGTGTAGATATTGGGACAAGTGCTATCAAACCAATGATAAACATTTAGATGAGTTTTATCATCCAGGGGACGACATTCCCAAAGGTAAAAAGGATTTTAGATCTTCTCTCTTTTCTAAAAATAAAAAGAAAGTAGCACTTTGCATTTTAAGAATGAAGAATCTGTTGCACATTGATTTTGATCTGTCGACATTCCCAAAGGTAAAAAGGATTTTAGATCTTCTCTCTTTTCTAAAAATAAAAATAAAGTAGCACTTTGCATTTTAAGAATGAAGAATCTGTTGCACATTGATTTTGATCTGTTATTAACTCATTATTTTGTAATATGAATACACTGATTACACAATTTAGCACACCTTTTCCATTACACCTCGTTTTGTATAAATAATATGGGCATTTTAATTTTTTGTAGAAAAGAATAGTTCAAAAGTGTTTTTTGTTTTACGCCCTTCTTTGTAGATGAAAAGGAGGACAAGAAAACTCGTGGCAAAACCAAGGAGCCCCTGAATCCCCTTGATGATGGAGGTTCTGTTGTCTTTGATTCAGGGTATACGCTCAAAAGGGATGGAGATGACTACTCTTGCACGTATGTTATTAAAATCGATGTCATTTTTACTTCGAATATCTCTGACTGTAACCTTACACCGAAAGGTACTAAAAGGTTATTGATAAAGAAAGAAGAAAGAAAGATATCTCTGACTGAATCATATTGACCTTATCATCAGTACTTTCGTTCCAAACAATTAATTCAATTGTATTTGACAAACTTGTGTGAAATTTTACTTCTGTTTGTTACTATTTTATTTCTATTTGAATTACTCTTCCTGCTACCTTTCTTTTAGTGTTAAAATCAGATTCTTGCTTTTAGTTTTTTAGTCTTAAGAGCAAAACATAATAAGCAGATGGCAGTTAATATACCTCTCACACTTTTATATATTGCTGCTAACCTTACTAACACAAACAACACATTCTCCATGTAACAATTGTTCAGTTAACTTTTACCCTTTTTGAAATGTATCATATATGTGTATATCTGTGTTTTTTTCCCAGATGCAAAGGTTTTCTTGCACAGCGTGCTCCAATGAATGAAAGAACATGTAAGCACTTGAAAGAATATAACGGGGAGGATTTTGAGAAAGCGAGAGTCACAGTCAATGCCAAGCCGAAAGCAAAACATATTTCCCAACACATCAGTGTGAGCCTTCTGTTGGCACACAAGTACGATGAAAAGTAAGGAATCTGAATAAACAAAGTTCCAAGTTATGCATTTGTTCCTCATGAAATCCAATAAGCAAAATGAAGATGATAGGGAATTATGTTGAAATAACATATATGAAATAATGATACCTTGATAGATGTCTCAATTTCATAATGTAATAATGTAAAAAGATTGTTAAACCTGCTAACTTTTAAAAATATCATTGCAAATTTCAAAGTTGTTTTTATTGTTGGTATTTATGGTCTTTATTTTAACTTCTAAATGTTCTCAAATTAATTTGAAGATTAATGTTATCTCATTTGTTTCTTTACAAAAATTCTAGATCAAACAACCCAATTGGTTGGTGGATCAGTGAAAAGCTTGATGGTGTAAGAGCATTTTGGAATGGAAATTGTTTTTATTCAAGACTTGGAAATGCTTTCTATGCACCTGAATGGTTTACCAAGGTATAAAATCTTGCAATAGAAGAATATTGAAATTGTAATTGATTACATAACTCTTAAAATGAGGTAACTCATTTCCTGCTAGTTGGTATTATGACTTTTAAAATATTTTATTAAAAATCTACCTGTCACATTTTATTTGTAGTTTTTATCTCTTAAAGATGTTCAGAGACATTTTGTTTTTTCAATGCATTTTAGGATCTACCTAAGGACATTCATTTGGATGGGGAACTGTTTGGTGGACGTGGCCAATTTCAGTCCACTGTGAGCATTGTAAAGACTGCAGAAAGCCCTAAATGGAAAGATATAAAATATTATGTGAGTAGGCCTACCCTTCTTTTGTATCTAAACAATTTCATAATAATATACCGTACAATTTGCATATGAAAAGTATGCTACCAGTTAATACCTGTACAACATTTTGTTTATTCTGTCAAAGTAAATGAATTATGAAAAGAGTAAACATTTTTAGATTGATTCAATATTCTGATTGAATAATTTTCATTGGTCCTGATATAGGTGTTTGATGGACCTCACATGGGAAAAGATCCATTTGAGAAAAGAATGAACACAATCAAAGACTATTTTGAGGAAGTTCAGTGAGTATATTTAACTAATAGATTGGTGAAACCAAATAGATCTATATTAATTGAGTATTTTATATATTTTTAAAACTTGTATAGTGCCAACCCAATCATTAATGGACCTTTTTTATCTTTCAACAATATTGGTTGAACCTTGTATCACTACTCGGGAGGGTGACTTCAAAATGTGTTGAAAACATGTGTTATACTGGTGGCCTGAACATCTCATTAACTGCAAGTAGAGTTAGGACAAGCAGGGCATCAGCCCACAGAGTCTGGAATTTGTTTAGAATCATTTCATGAGCTCTGAATTATTTTATGAGACCTTCAAAGATAAGGGAAAACTATTTTGCGATAAATGAAAGACTTTTTTCTTTGTTATTTTTGCTAATTGTGATGATTATTGTTTACAATTTATTTGTGCCACTGAATTTACAGTCAATGGAATATACTTTGATATATTTTTCACAGCTTGTTTATTCAATGCCAACAACTATTCATTCAAGATTTATATTTTGAAAGATTATGCTACATTTCAAACTAATGCAGTGTGAAACAATTTTGTGTACTGTCAGGCCAGAGCATGCTGTGTTTGTGGAACAAACCAAATGTGTGAGTAAAGTACAACTGGACCAAATGCTCACACGCATTCTCAATATTGGAGGGGAGGGGCTTATGATTCGCCAGCCAAAATCTGTCTATGAAGCCACAAGGTCTAAAACGCTGCTTAAGATTAAAAAGTTCTATGATGCTGAGGTAAATATTGTCATACTTTTAAAAAATATATTATGATTTCATTGACTTTGACTATGATTTTTTCCCATGTTTGGAAAGGAGTTTCCTGAATTGATTCATTGGTTGAAGTTGTAGGCTTCTTTTGCTTTCACTTTCATTTTGGAATAACTATGATTGGTTGAAGACCTTTGTTTTCTGTGGCCAGCTTGTTAGCTGCTTGTCATTTTGGAAAGTTTTATTGTCTTCTGCCTGGGGTTACTCAGGTCTTAACATTTTTCTAAAGATGTGCAGTGTGATGTTATGAATTTAAAAAAAAGTAAGTTGAGTGAATAGAAACAACCGAAAGGAATAAACAATAATCATTTCATAACCAATTTCATTTTAAACATTTCATTACTGAATGAGGCCACTGAATTCAATAAATTTTTCTCAAATGTTTATGTTCCTTTTCCACAGGCAATAGTTATTGCTCATGAAAAGGGTAAAGGTGTTAACCAAAATCGCTGTGGAGCTCTTCGTTGCAGAATGGAGTGTGGGAAAGAATTTTCTGTTGGATCAGGGTATGATACTTTTTGTTCCATCACATCAGGCTTTTCAACTTTTTAAAACAATGTCCTTACATCTGAAAATGATTTCTTGATATATGTTTATCGTAACACAGTCTACTCCGATTTATCACAACAATTGTGCCGCTCCTGTCGTGTTGCTATTAACTGGAGTCGACTACATACCCATAAGGTTTTTTCTATATCTTCATGTAATACTGAAGAAGCTGTGAAATGCAGTCAAATCTGGTTTTGTCATGACCACAACATTGGCACTCTTATCTGAATCTGGTATCAAATCAGGCACCCAGATTAAACAATGTTGCCACAAACTTCCGTCCATCAATGTTTTCATTATCAAAACTCCTCAATCCACTGATGTACCCATTATCTAAAGGTTAACTCTTTCCAGACGTATGGCTTCCGTGGGCATACTAAAAGTGTAATAACTAGAAGAAATAGTAACGCTAAATATTATACATCAAATTGTTCAGTATCCAAAGGAGAACACCAGGAAAGTAATCAAAAAAGAAAATAAGAAGAGGAAATTGAGAAAATGAAGATAAAAGTTATGAGATGAGACCCGCCCACATCGCCCATATAGTGGCGATACGTCCGGAAAGAGTTAAGAGGAGGTGGGAGGGAAGACTTTAGGCTCATGGAGCCTTGTGGCATAACATGGGCATTTGACAATTTGTCATTTTCTGCATGACTTTCCCAACCCTCAATAGAGAATTGGTACCGTATCCATTTCTACACATGGGTCGAGTGGGACAACTGAAGTTCTGGAAGCATCCAGAGTTGGACTTGAACCCACAACCTTCACCTTGGAAGTCTGCTGCCTTAACCACTTGGCTACTTCACCTCTATATAATGGTGATAGGTGATAAGAGATGATACTTTATCCAACACTGTTTTAGGGGGTGGCAGATTAGCTTGGTTGGTAGAGTAGTGGGCCATTAGCTGGTGTTGGTTCGATCCCGACAGTCAACATACCACTTTTCTTTCTTCTATGGCTGTTTTTATGGCGCTTTAAAATTTTCCATTTTTTCTTCATACCATTTTAATCATCACCAGTGTCTGCTCCCCGTCAATTTCATTTGTTTTAGTATGAGGTTGTTTTCATTGATTTTGACAGGCTGACTGATAAAGACAGGAATCGTCCCCCCAAGATTGGGACTATCATTACTTATAAATTCCAGGAACTCAGCAAAGGTGGAAGTCCTCGCTTTCCAACTTATGTTGGTAAGTTAATTGAAAGGATTTCAAATCTTGAATCTTTTAGATGTAATAAGAGGATATTTTCCTTAGGGCTTAGTATAGTGGGGGTCCCAGCGGCTCAGAGGTATGGTTCTGGCCTTTGAAGTAAAAGGTACCGGGTCCGAATCCCACTCGTGACAGTTCTTTTTTTTTTCTTTCTTCATGAAACTTGGTATAAACCTTTTTTGCCACTCCCCTGGTCCTATGCAGGTAGGTGGGATCAAGAACCTAGTCCTATGGGAGACAGACGATAAACCCGGAGGTCCCGTGTGCAAGATGTGCATGTTAAAGAACCCTTGGCAGTTGGAAATCTGAGAATGGGCCGAAAAGGCGCAAATTAATTCCTACCCCAAAAAAGTCTCAGTGGGCTGATCACCTGCTTGGCCTGATATCTTGATCCAGAGTAAATCCACCTCATAGAGCGGGCCCTACACTATAATGGTAAAAACAGGGAGCTGGATAAGAAAGAAAGAAAGGAAAGAGGATTTGCATCTCAACAACCCTTTAACCAATTGGAATACATTAGAAAGAGGATTTGCATCTCAACAACCCTTTAACCAATCGGAATACATTGGAAAGAGAATTTGCTGCCCTTACTGATGATGTCAATATCTCTGACTTATGTTTCACTTTCTCAGAACCAGCCACATATGTGCACTTTCTAAAAATGTATATATTGGTTTCTAAGACTTCCTTCACGCTAACTCTTTGCTTTGTCATTCCCACTCCATTCAGGAATCCGCATTGACATGACAGAACCTAAAGATGCGGAAATACGACCTGTGCTTGATGAGGACGAGGCTTAGAAAATTATTCAATTTCACCATTCATTAAAATGTTAATCAGAAAAAGATACCTACCCGGAGTACACATCGAGAAGTAGAATTGCAGGCAAGGATTAAACAAAGAATTACAAGATTGACATGTGCCATAATACATGACTCCTCAGTCTTTATATCAGTCGCAGTCCAATATGGACTTGAAAACGAACATACGTGACATGATTTCCCAGGGGTCATCGTATTTACATATATATTTATGCAACAAAATTTTGTTTCTTTTTTTTATTTCCTAAAAATTTACACATAAATATTTCATTTAGATATATTCATCAGTGTTTGTTTTTACCTTATTTTATTTACAACCTCCTACACTAAAAAAGTATTTTCCTGTGAAATGAATTGCTACACCAAGTATTATACTGATTTAGTCTTGAATAAAATATTTGTCTTTACATGACGTCTAATGCATGTATGAGATGAAATGACTATTTATTATTCTTCATTCTCTGTGATCTTCTGTCTTTGTGTTTGATTAATTTAATTTACACCCTCTTACATTAAAGTATGTGCTGTGAAATGAACTGCTACACCAAGTATATTGTACTAACTTCGCTTTATATACAATATTTATTCTTACATGCCTTCTAACACATGTATGTGATGACTATTTATTATTTGCCCTCTGTGATCATCTATAATTTATTTCAAACTTGTGCTTTATCGTGTCTGTGTCATAGTTATTAAATGAGATATGTGTCATTTTATACCAAGCCATAAAGTTTTTTTTTAAATTGTACAAAACTTTTGCATTTTAATTTGAAAAGGGCAGCAAATGTTTGTCTCATGTCAGCAAGACTTCATGGTTGTTTATTTTAAATACTTTCTAAGAATTCTACATGTTGCATGCAATATAATATTCACTTGCCTCACCTTCAATTTTTAAGAGAAAGTTGATTGAAATTTGTTATTTTTCTTTCACAATTTATGTAAAGTGGTAGATGAATATTTCACTAAGATTTATTTTAAAAGTGTTGAAAGCATTTGGATACAATTTCTGTAAGGTCCCTACAGTCAATTTGTATGAACTCTTCAGTGAAAACTTAAAGGAAAGATCAATATAATTTTTAACAAGGGAAAACACTTCTAATTCAAATGTGTTCTTTTTAGCCATTAAAGTCAGTTTTCGGGGTGATACTGCAAAATAATCAGCGGTCGTAACTGCCCGCATTGGGAGGGAAAGGATTAAGACACCAAAAGAGTCTGTAAAATACAATAGGACTAAGATACAAAAATAATTGTTGAAACAAGATTAAGTCTCTTGACATGTTTAAGTTCTTGCTATTACGAGAATACATGCAAAGAGAATAAATACCATGCCAATCACATATCAGCTGTGTTAACATTTTCCCTTACTTTGTTCCGTATTCCTCCCCTCTCACATTGAGAACAGACACAATTCAGTCACATGACCTAAATAACTTTGTACGTAAAGTATGGGATAAATACGGATGATTTACACAATACTTTGAAGTTGAAGTCACATAGTTGCAATGGTTTTGGTTTTCGGAATTTTTTAAATCAAGATTTCTCATCACTTTCAACTGCTCTTTGAAATTATACAGACATACATACATACATACATCTGTTTTGATTTATCATCCATGTTGTAAAGTATGTACAAAATTTCCATGTGCAATTTTTTATTATATGTCATGTGATAGTAATGATTGATTATTATGATATACATTTTTAATCTTATGCCTTAACAAATGTGATATAAAATCATGTATTTTTATTCTTATATTTATCCTAGTACTAGCCGTAGTGTCAAAAGGTTTTTGACAGCTTTTTATTTTCTATGATTACAATTTTATGTAACATGTTGCTTATTTTTCAATAAAGTATTTTATTATCAACTTTCCATTAATTTTGTTTTGTCCATGAATCCAAAGCAAGTGTATTGCTCCATTTATTTCAAGCATTTGAACGCTTCTCTCCCTTTCACTCTTTGTCTATTCATTATTTCCATCTATTTAGTTTTCATTCTTCCCTCAGTCACAGGCGCGACATCCGATTTGTAATTATAGTCCATCTCTGATAGGACTTGTCTCCATATAATGGAATCCACAGGGTCTGAGCCATGAAACACAAGACCCAGATGTTGAAATAGGTAGCAGTAGCAGCTCGTGATTGGGTGGAGGCGAGGTGGCCGAGTGATCTAGACTACAGACTTTGATGGCGAGGGTCGTGGCTTCAGGCACTTCGTTTTTTCCTTGGGCAAGAAACTTTACTCTGTTTGCCTCACTCGACCTAGGTGGAGAAATGAGTCTTGGGAAAGTATTCTGCGATAGATCAGCGTCCTATCCAGAAAGTGACTTGTCCGCTTCACGCTACCGAAACCGGGTTAAGCTCCGGCCTTATGAGCCTTAAAGGCTCTTAACGACATACTATACCCGTGATTGGGTGAATAATGTACGATTTATTAGTAACCTATCTAGAGGATATCAAAGTAGTCACTCGTGTGTCAACATTGCAGAAATTGGATTGATTTCAAGCATCTTGGGCTACGCAGCTCTTCTTACAAATTTACTTTTCACATCAACGGATGGATATTGAAAGGAGGCCCTTGACATAATCATAAAAACGGCATGAATCTAAATCTGTTCACTGCTTGTCAAATGACGTAAATAATCCAGCCTATCGCATCTCCTTTTACCAGATGAAAGGTATATCAATCTTCTTATCCAGCCAAATACAGTGAAACTTCATTATACCGCCCACTCTGTGACCAAAGGAAAAGTGGCATTATGAAGAGAATGGCTTTGTTTGTTTGTTGCTGATTTAGGGCTCTATCGACACAGATAGGTCATTTCAGCGCCCGCCACACAGCTTCAAACAAATCAATGTTTAGGAAGAGGCGCTTGCAACACTCATGGGTCATAAGCGCTTGAGAAAAAGTAAGACAAGGGGGATGACACATAG
>JARBEQ010242230.1:0-21216 GCA_030265355.1 Tritonia tetraquetra | reverse complement strand
ACCCACACCGGGACGTAAGGCAACACCGCCTAGCCAGAGACTGAGGCCACGCTCTAACCAACTGAGCTAATTAGCCATACCTTGATTAATAGATAGATAATATTGCTGATCTAGACCCTGGTTTCCATGTTTTAAAGAGTATCATGTCTATACATTGTAAAGCGCATAGAGCATGATGAACTTCGTGGATATGCGCTCTATAAGTGCTATGCTTTTTTTTTGCTTTTTTTCTGGATTCCTGTAGATCACTGATATTTGGCCATTTAATAGAAAATTGTATAAATTACCCTGCCTGATGCCAAAAGGTTCAAGCAGTTATAAGCTTTCACCGAAAATTTGGTGCACTTTTATTATGAGGAATCTGATGAGCAATTGATGATTTTTAGGACTCTAGCCCTCTGTGATTCCTACATTACAACCTCTGTTACCGGAAGGGAAAAACACTGCTTGGGATACGATACAGCACAGTCTTAAAGACGAGTGTCCACGTCAAAGCATGGGGGTAACAGTTAACACATAATGTGAGGAAAGATGGAAGTGAGGAAGTACAGTGTGGCTTAGCCCTCAGTTTTCTCCATGATGCCCATTCAGTATCTCACATGCAAGATGCTGGTTAATGAAGCCCGCACTTCCTGTTCTATACGTAGAATTCTGTGATATATACAAATATATATATAATTTCATAAGTAGACATTAGCAACATATCAATATTACACATATTACAATCAATATTCTTAATCAATAAAGCAGCAGATGAGACCAGAGACAGAACAAAACTATACATGTTTGATATTTGCAATCGATTGAACATTTGACTGAAAAATATTGCTGACACTGACAACAGAAACTGTGGGTGGGTAAAAGTAAAAGAAATATATTTTCTGTGTTCAAATCAACCGTCATGTGTGCCAAGGTCAATTTTACAAAAAAACAGACATAAACTGCCTAGTCTAGCCAAAACTGTGTGATGTGAGGATAGAGCACAGGAAAATCAAAACCATTTGATACATTATTTTTATCCAATATTCATTCAGCAGTCAGATTATATTCAGAAAATTAGGCTCACCGTTAAAGGAAATCTAGTTTGCCCCCCAAAAGTTCTTAGTACAGAGCTCTATTTAAAGTCAAAGTATAGTCAAATCAAAGATAACATCTACAATTCAAATGTCTTGCAAAAAGACTGGTCATGAATCTCCAGGTAACAGCCTTGAAAATGCTGAAAGATCCAAACCACCACAAACTCTGGACCTCTGCAACCAAAAGTTATATCATTGTCCTTTGATAGAACTATTAACTTTCAGAATCAATTTTTAATAAACTAAAAAACCTGAGTTCTCTGAACGAAACACAAAATTCTAAAGTATAGTCTGCATGAATATAATAACACAGTATTATAAGGATAAAATACAGAGCTATAAATCCCTAAATTCACAACATAGCAAAAAGATGAGTTCTTCATGCATATAATTTCATATAGGGACTCCAAGAAAATTCATGGGATGACGGAATCCATCTTAATTGTCACAATTCTCTTCTTTAACCAATTTCCTTCAAACAACTTTTTTCTTCTTTGAAGAAGGATTGAGAGGAACAGTAACGAGTGGACAGAATAAAATTTTTGACACAAAATGTCTAGGATGCAAATCACTAGCTTACTTCAAGATGAGTTTTATCACTATTACACTTAGTCATTTTAACAAACACAAACATTCAAAAGAACCTGAGATTAGATAACAAAAATAGTTAAACAGCTTGGTCTCATCACAAACAGCCAAAAAGGAACGTCTTATGTACACTATATAATCATTATTCATATTATCACCTCCCCAACCTCTCAAAAAAAAGAAAAAAAGAAAAAAGAAAAAAGAAAGTAGAAAAGTCAGCTATTTCATGAACATAGTCCATGTCCAACAATCCCATTTATTACAAAAGTGGCTTCAGTAATTAACAAGTGAGCTACATTTCATAACATGAAACACATATCATTATTAATGTGAATTACTTCCCTTTGCTGTGTTGCTATGGCTTACTGGTAAATATGCCTGAACATAATTTGAAATAATATCGTCGCTGTCGAATTATAAAGGTAAAATTACAAATTTATCTAACTTTTTACTTTCCAACCAAAAGACACATTGCCATTTAAAAACATCCTCTTTTCAATGAGAAATGCATCAGCCAATCAAAATGCCTATCTAATCATAAATGTTTTTCCACCTCAAATTTTAACGGCCTAAACGTATATTTACATCACAAGATGAACATGAAAAATGTCACTTGTATGTCTGGAATCTGACAGCGACTAAATATCATGTCTCTGTAAAACAACTCTGCATACTGACATGAAGGTTAAGTTAGCTTTACGAATACATGAAATTCTGTCCAATGTCCAATGGTACTTAATGACTGAAGAATCTGAAATATAAAAAAAAGGGAAAGACCTTAATTCAATAATAATATTCTCAGAATGAGAAATATCAATCAAACAAAACAACAACAAAAAACAGACTTTAATTACAATTCCTCTATTTAGAAACAAAATTTGACCTGACATCAAAACTACATATATCATATACTCATACGTAAGTGTCCAGTTTTCCATGTTGATTTGCCAAATTCATGTAACTGTGAGATCTACTCACAAGTTTGTTATTGTTTTGGGGTGAGTATCTGAACATACACAGGACATTGATAAGTCTACAGTGATTTTGTCATTTGTGACCCCTTCTGATAAACCGACATATAAGTCTCATTGTTCGCTTTCGAGATAGCGATGAAAAAGCATCGGTGCAGAGGGCCATTTTTAGGAGTTTTGAGTTCCCCATAAAAATTCACTCAATTGTCTACACTCTGTCAAAATTGCAAATTACAAAAATTGTTTTAAATGATGTTATTTTGACTTTAAAATCATTATTTGTGAAATCTAGAAAAGCCAAATCAAAAGAGAGATGATTACATAGACCTAACTATATTGCGTGCTGACAGATATTGACAATATTGTACCATACCTATTCAAACTTTACACTGTAAGAAAGAGGAGAAATTCCCCTGTTTGAATTAATGGGTCCTATCATGCTATTTTTAGACTGACATGGAAAAACTAGCCTGTGTTTACGGAGGGTAGACTAGTCTAGAATAATTCTATCGATGTCTTCTTTTACATTTCATACAGAAAACAAACACATTATATAGTCTATTCATGTTAATCATTCCTCAAATTGGAAAACAATTAAATGTCAAGTCTAGCCTGGTGGGTGTGCTTATGGGTATTTTGCAATGGAAAGATAATTCACGAGTGGTAAAGTGACACGAAAGTACCGAAAAACATTATTTCACTTCAAACGCTATATTCTCGAAACTAAGATTAATACCCCTACTGTCTTCACTCTACAATATCTCAGCAACCGTTGAACCTACCAGGATAGGTTTGGTATCATTGTAATAATGATACCAACTTAGAAGTCACTTTATTGGAAGCAGTCACATTTTTCCTTATTTGACCGTTTAGCTACACCTTCTTCTTCTTTGCATTCGACGGTTGTCTACAGTCTAATTCCAGCAGATGTTGTGAACTGGAACGTTTTTCCTTTAGCCACACCAATTGTTTATACAAATGTGTTTAATGTGTTAGAATTTTATCCACCCACTTTTACAAAATAAATGCCATTGTGAGTAGCAAGAGTGTTGATTTCTGAAAGAATTTCAAATTGCAAAGATGGTTTTTTCGTAATCACTGGTAACGCTTTCAACAAGCTGGATTTAGTGCAAGGGTGACAACTCCTGCTCAGGACAATTCTGTTTAATTGCAGAACCTGCTGAACCATTTTTTTTTTTACTGCACAATCTAGCGCATGCAGTTTTCCTGATCCCTGAAGATTAATCGAGATACAGTTCTTAAGTGCCTTCATCAATCTAGACTTGTTGCACATAGGACAGGCGGTAAAAGAGGTAACTCATCTGATTCCTTTACTGGAGGAGCATTCGGAATTAACATGAATGCAGGATAACGTTCCACCTCCCGGGTAATTCTTCCAGGAAACTCCATGGCCTAAAAGATCATGGTCTCACCTCGACCAGAAAATTCATCAGATTCAAACTCAAATTTAATATTTATTATTAGACATGATAGACTGTGCCTTCAAAAGCCAAGGGAGACAACACATGACTCAACAGGAATTGGTATTATTAGCGTTAGACCTCAAAATGATTTTGGAAGAGACCCCACATAGGCGCAGTCGTCATTTGGCACTCTTCATAAGGCGTATGTGTATGGCTCGGTGGACATACGAATGATTAAACTTGTGACTTCACTTTTTGGATATGCCAGGTCTTTGTATACTTTTTGTTAAGAAACGATGTTGCTGGTCACTTATTTTTTGCGTGTGAGCATATGATATCTGTTTTATGGACTGCACTACACCCACCTACACTTCATCTACATCATAAATAACAGGATTTGTATACCCATGATTAGGTCATTTATGTTGTTACAAGCATTGAAATAGTTACAAGTTAAATATTTTGTAAGAATTCTGTTCACAATGACAAGAAAGAAATAGGATGGAAATAAAAGGCAACATTCTTTACAAAATATCTTGGAGATTTCAAACCTTTTCCATTTAAAAGTGAATCAATTTACAAAAATTTATAATTAGTCTAACATTGACTTAAAAATATGCTTCTTTGACAATAAACTTCACTAATTTCACTTACACTATCATCAAGAAAATGATGAATATATTCCACAGACCAATGAAAACTCGAAGATGACGTAGACTTAATAAAAAGTCTCTGATCTTGTCACCTGCAAGAAACAAATCAACCTCAAAATAATCTAACATAAAAACTGCAATACAAATTAAATTCATAGATACTCACTTTATATTGATTAATAAATGTGTACGACAGTTTGAAAAAAAGTAAACATTCAATGTTCCGGCCTGTAAATGACCCGCCACAAAAATGTCAAAAATCATTTGACCGATTTTCGATGGAAGTTACATATATAAGAAGACCACATACTCAAAACAATTCAATTGAAACAACACAATTCTACTGTCAAAGGAGTCGCTTCATTTTCCCCTCCCATTTTGGCATGAATTAGCAGAAATAGGACAACTGTCTGAAAATGTACACCTCTGAATTTTGATTGGAGCATGCAGCTCCCATATGTAAATCCATGAGATCTAAAGTGTGGTGCAAAAATAAACAATGGACTATTAATATTAATCTATCTTTAAATGATCTGGAAGAAAAACTCTTGGACAAGATATGAGGGCCACACAATAAAAAGAATAAATCAAGACTAAATTTTTAATAATTCATGCTAATGAATTTCAATAAATGACATTAAATGCATAAATATATATACCAGTGGAAGAATCGTCACCAGATCCAAATGATGGGTCTTCTTTTGATCTCTTCCTGAGAAAATGTAAAAAAGAAAGCATGGAAAATTTCTCAACAATAATTTTGAGCAGGAAGCGAGGTGGCCGGGTGGTCTAGACAAAGGGCTTCAATGGTGAGGGTCGTTCGTTCAGCCCACCTTGTTTTTTCCTTGGGCAAGAAACTCTGTTTGCCTCACTCGACCCAGGCATAGAAATCGGTACTAATTCTCAAATGAGATTTGGGAAAGTAATTTATGATAGAGCAGCGCCCTGTTCAGAAAGTGACAAATTGGCACTTGTCCGCTTCACAGTACTGACGCCAGGTTAAGCTCCGGCCCTATGAGCCTAAAAGGCTTAAGGACTTACTTTTTTTATTTTCTGTAGGAACAAATCACACTTATGTGAGGTAGAATGTTGATACAAATGATAGAGGTCACTTTTCATAGTGCCATTTCCACACACTTATATTTCATTGCGCCTAAGTTGCTTACATATTAAATTGATTTAAAAGTTTGAGTAAAAAAACATAAATAAATTTCCAATACTCAACAGCTGACAGAAAAAAACGTTTCATTTATTTCCGGCAGCACTATAATATTATCCTGTAAGATTTCTATGTAATAAAAGATCTTAAAAATAACATATAATTAAATTGACAATTACTATATAGAGCTTAAATAAATCTGAAAAGAAGAATGAAAAAAGTATAAAAATAAGAAAACCACTCAATCAAGATAATCAGACACACAACATCATAGACACAAACAGACACACAAGTATCATGTTGCTCACAGTTTAAAGTTGAGAACGGCTCCAGCATTGACTAACAGGGTTCTGGTGAAAAAGAAAAAACAACAAATGCAAAATTTAGAAAAACTTAGAAATAAAAGAAAGAAGTTTTCATTTGATGAATGAAAAAAAAGAAGAAAACTGTAACACATATAATTACAATCATCATCACACTATTTGGAGTTTTTCCCAGCCCTGCGTATGCAAAATTAATAGGGCACAATGAAAGAAACAAACATATTACCCCCACTATCATAAAACCAGCGATAACAACAACACACTTAAGATGGAGGCCAATTTTAAAAAGCCCTTCAATCAGATAAGAGAGATAAATTGTGCCACAATACAACACATCACTCACTAGTAACCACTTTTAATTTTAAAAACTGACACACAGATAGGGTCCCAGTGGCTTAGAGATATTGTTCTGGCCATTGAAGCAAAAGGTATCGGGTTTGGATCCCAGTGGTCACAGCTGTTGTTTTTCTTCATAAAACTCGGTATAAACTTATTTTTCACTCCCCTGATCCTACCAAGGTAGGTGGGATCAAGAACCTAGTCCTATCGGAGACGGACGATAAATGCGGAGGTCACATGTGCAAGTTGTGCACTTTAAAAAACCCTTGGCAGTTGGACATCGAGAAGAGTAGGCCTAAAGGCTGCTGTCTGGGCAAAATGAATTCCTACCACAAAAAGTCGGTGTGTGCTGATCACCTGCTTGGCCTAAGATCTTGATCCATAGAAAATCAGCCCTACACTGTAATGGTAACAGGGAACTGGATAAGAAAGAAAGACATACAGATACAGAGTCAAATACACATATAGATAAACAGACAGATAGCATTGACAACACTACAGGAAATGAGAGGAACCAATAAAGTTAAAAGCGTTTTGGTCTCAAGGGAGATTTAAATCCTTAGAATATATGGTGGGTTCTGAGCATCTGACACACAGAGAAGATTTACAGAGGGATATATGACAGCACATTTGATATTTACACAGGGAAAGATGCCAAACAACATAATCCATAAGTGCCTCTATGCATATATTAACAAGAACTAGTCCAAGGTTTGTTGACGAAAGGATATCATTTCAAAGACCATTCTAGCTTAATTTCATATCTCCTTCGATTGTAAAATGCTAGTGAGCATTTCTTCTTGAGAAACATATAATTGTCACAGCTACCTTTTTATTGCTTTTTCAGTAATCCTTTTCTTGCATTCAACTTCATAGTACAGTGAATGACATTAAAGGACATTAAAAAAGGAGATAGCAACAGCATGGATGACACTAAACAACAGGTAAGTCTTGCAATAACTGTGCATTTGATCATCTAAGATTCTTATCATAATCACTCAAGATGTATGCATGTGTGTGTGCATGTGTACGCATTTACCCTTCACTATCTGTCCTTTTTCAGGAATGCACACTTCCGTTCTGCTGTTTTCATGAAGAAAGGCGAATAACGCTAATCAATTGAATGCACACTTCTAATGTCTGGGATAAGAGTGGTAGCCGGTATACCGGAGAGTGTTTATGGGTAGGAACGTATTTCCTGTCACTTTTTTTACCATATGACAAAATTTTACATCTTTTGGTGCCAGCCTTTTTAAGTAATAATGCAAAAACAGATAGCTACTATACAATAATAATAATAATAATAAATCTTTATTGTCCAAATAGGAAATTCATCTTGGTTTACATTGTGCACTGACGCATTCAAAACAAACATGAAAACAGTCTATGGAGACTGTGACCGTACACACACTTCAATAATACGATTCAACTCAACTATCTGCATCATAATAATAGTAATATGTCTACAACATGTGTAAGGAATAATACTGACAAACATTGATGTGCCCATGACATCATACAAATAATAATAATATATAAAGGAGATTGTCTGTACGTGAGTTACTGTTAGAGAGAGGGGGGGGGGGGGGATAGCATGCTGAACCGGTCAGCGGAGTAAAGCAACATTGACTGTGATTAGTGTCTGGATGGGTGACTAAAGGCACTTTACTCTGCTTACTCACTCGACTCCGGTGTAAATGAGTACCTGGAATGTCAAAATGCTAATTACTAGTGCTGAAGCGGCTAACAGGTAGCTCATGGAGTTGAGGATATTTATTATGAGTGTTATGGCCTTCAGGGATAAACTGTAAAGTGCATAGAGTTGATAGAGCATGTTGAACTTTATGGATGCATTATAATTGCTATGCTTTACTTCAATTTTTTCGACTTTGATTGAAAACTTCTGGCAGCCATCGTCAGCTTATAATATTACTATTACTAGAATAGAAGCTAGATTAGACCTATAGTCTCTATAAAACCATAGTCTGCTATCTAAATCGATTGACCCTCTTCTATCTTCTAGAGAATTAATACCTGAAAAGTTCTGTGACTGTTGTGTCTTGTATTATTGTTTTTATTTAACGTTTTATCTATTTTTGTACACTGAGGGCCAGAGGTCAAACGGATTACATAGAGCATAGTATAGAAGCGAGATTCGATCTTTGACTTTGCTTTTAACCACTTGACTGCGATGAGGAAGATTCCGGGTGCTCTGGGCTGGCTGCGATGAGGACAATTCAGTCCCCTCTTGACATAGCTATTTGTTTTTGTTTGAACGCAACTGAAATTATCTGGCATGTGATCAGTTGTTATTGTCATGGCGGACTGACTTTCTTACTTTGTGTTTCGGCCCATTTTACCATAAAATGAGTGATATTGCACAGAGGAGGAAATTCGTTATGCAGTCTTTTGGCGAATCAGACACTGACGAAGATAAGATTTTGTTATATATTATTTTCAATTTAATCGTTAGTGACCTAGATACATATTAAGCAGTTAGACACGTCTAGTCTTCAAGGCTTCATGATAAATAAATGTAAACAAATACGATTTAGGGGCCTACCATTTTTTTTTAAATAAAACAAATTTACAAGTGAAATGGGGTGTGGTCAAGGGGGCGTTGGCCTTTGTTATTATCCCATAATGATTTTTTTTACACAAGTAGAAGTACAAACAATTTCTAATTCTTATCAACATGTCCTCTTTCAAATAGAGAGGTGTATGGCATTCTGATGAGGAGAGTCCCAGACCAGATAATGTAAAAATAAAATCATATGTCATAATTTAAATATTAAGTCATTTTAAAGTCACAATCTGAATAGACTCGACTTTATCTACACTTTAAAATTATAAGTCAACAGTCAAGTGGTTAATATTATAAGAGAGATCTGTCTTAGTGTCTAGAGATCTATGATAGATTGTGATTAGACTACTGTGTACTGAACTGTAATTGTATGAGACGCTTACTCTTACCCAAACAAAACTAGATCTCCCAACATTTTGTACTTGTCTGCTTAGTAGTGGGATATCAAAAGTTCTAAAATGACAGAAAAGAATTTCGCTTGTAGAGCTGTTCTAGTCTGAGCTCCCTCTGCCAACTGCCAACACGACGATCTACTGCACTATGTTTATTATTTATTTTTGTTGTCCAAACTCGATTACTTCGTACTTCAATCTCGATAGATACTGAATTTAGTTTATCGATTATTAAAGATAAAAAACATGAACGGGCTTACAGCAAAACAACGAAAATTGTGAATTAGTCTAGCTGGTCTAGTGATTGGTCGTTCTAAATAAAAAAAAGTATCTAAGATAGACGTCAAGCGATTTTTTTTTCGACAGCATTTTACCAGGATCTTATTTTACGCAGATCAATCACCAGACAGGAAATTCAAAGCATGCCAAACGTTTCGAGTTGATTATTTTACAATTTTACTAAGATCTCAGATACCGTCTCATCATATAGAGAGCTCCTCTCTACTTTGATTTACGTCTAATAAAACTTTAGGTGACGGGGGTTCAATCGGTGCCAAGTCTTGTATTAGGGCTTACGAAAGAGGAAGAGAAATCAAAATAATCGAAACCGAAAACTGAACAAACAACATTGACTTTAGACCTAGACTTTTTAGACAGATCTTTTCCTTCTCTGGTCTGTCTGTGTATTTGACCGGTTTTGCAATCTGCCACAAAAGATGTACAAAGTGATTAGAGCTAGCCTATCATCTCCGCTTCTATCCAAATGGAATTTATGGGTAAGTCCTACAGTTGGGTGGATTTGGAATTTGGTTGATTGTGATGTTTCACATGCCTGATCAAAGCCCCTTCAAAATTGAAATTGAAACCTAGACTTCGATTCTCTCCTAGATACTAAGATTAGTTCATTTAATTCAAGCATTTGGGTTCCTAGACTTCTAGAATATTATTAAGATTTTACTTGGTAAATTGTAAATAAGAAAGCGCTTTGTTCCTGAAATATAGTAATCTTTTTGTGCTCTTATAGTGTCAACCTTCTGACACGACTGTTAAATCAGTCTACCGTCTTCTATTCTGTTTTAGAATATCATTAAAACTATTTGGTGTATATTTGTTTGATAATTTTTTTGAGGGTACTCACGCATCCATACTGACAACTTTGACAGAATTTTGATCTATTTGGCTTGGGGATTCTTCTTCTTCATCGTCCTGTAGTGACCTGTAAGTCAGAGGATCCGAAACACACACTACACGAATGAGGCAATCTAGAGGTGTTTCTCCCAAGCTTCCAAAATCCCAAAGTTTTGGGACATCCTGTTTCTGCTATATCACTGGGGTGGAAATTCCATAGGTGCACAGTTGAAGGGAAGAAGGAGTGGAGGCGGGTGTCCTTTTTGTAATAGGGGTCTCAAACCATGCTGACTCTAGTATTGGTCTTACGATTGTCTTGTATGCGTGCACTTGAGTTGTGATTGGGCATCCTGTCAATTTGAATTCCATCAGCCACTCTGTTTCACATTTCTCTAGTTTACTAAGTCCTTGTTAAGTTTGACGTTGCCTTCTATTAAATGAATGTGGGTGTACATCGCGTGTCATCTGCGGATAGCCGGATTTTATATTTTCAAGGAGGTCGTGGATATAAATTAGAAAAAGCAATGGACCGAGGACAGATCCTTGGGGAACACCAAATGTAACATGGCCTATTTCAGAGGTTTGACCATCCACAACTATTGAGTCCTACCACTCAGAAAGGCCATTATAACAACGTGTGGTCATTGTAGATTTTTTGGAGTTGCCCTGCCAGAAGTCAATATTAGCTGTTATTTTCTTATTCAGTTATCACCAAGTTACACCACACAAATATAGTTGCCCTTGCCGACACAATATAGGTCCTATCAAAGGTGGGATCTCTGATTTATGGTCTGTCTGCAATAAAACTTGATTCCATGGAGGGCTAGAGAAAGTCCATCATGTCCAAGAGAAAACGGGATTCTAACCCTGGACTTTCCGCCCACTTGAAATTGAAGACAAAAGTATTCGCTTCGCTACCTACACTCCCCATAAGGAATCCCAGAGCCGTAACAATTCTGATATAAGTACCAGACAAAAAAATTCCTATGTCACCATCCTATGATCACTGGTCAAAAGCTAATTTGTAGCCATAGATGGCTATTCTGTACACAGTCTCTTCTGGTTTTATTACGCATTTTAATTAATGTGGCAAGGAATTCTATAACAGAGTATGTTATGGATCGTTTCATGTGTTTGAAAGATTTTAGATTTCTTTTATCAATTCTTTGTCTTTTTTTACCATTCCAGAGCAATTTATCCAGTGATTTGAATTCGACCACTTCCTCTATTGTGCGCTCACTTGCTAGCCGTCCATTCCAGATTGCCAGCTTGGATCATTTAGTTCTGACTGTCAAAGACATGGACAAAACTGTTGACTTCTATACCCGAGTGCTGGGCATGGAAGTCACCACTTTCAAAGTAAGGGTGATGAGTACTTTTATATATTATATCTTAACTTGATTTTATATAATGTGTAGTATTGTCTCATGATAAGTTTTTTCTCAAAACCGGCAAAAATGGAGATAGAGAATAAAGCGGTACTTGGATGACGACATTTCTTTCTTTCTTATCCAGTTCCCTTTTACCATTACAGTGTAGGGCCAGCACCATAATATGAGGCTGGATTTCTCTGGATCAAGATATTAAGCCAAGCAGGTGATCAACCCACCGTGACTTTTGTGGTAGGAATTAGTTTTGCCCGCACTGCGGCCTACTCTTATCGATTTTTAACTGCCAAGGGTTCTTTGACGTGCGCAACGTGCACACAGGACCTCCGAGTTTATCGTCCGTCTCCGATAGGACTAGGTTCTTTGATCCCACCTACCTGAATAGGATCAGGGGAGTGGCATATAGGTTTTCACTAAGTTTCATGGAGAAAAATACCTGACGTTGCCAGGAATCAAACTATGTACCTTTCGCTTCAGAGGCAAGTACCTTGCCTCTGCGCCACTTGGACCCCCAGATGACGACATCATAATTAAAAAACCCAACTCCAATTTGAGGCCAGAATAGGGAGAATGAGTTATAGGTACTTTCACAAGCCTACTTTGTCTGACCATGACAATCAAAAGGTAGTTTGTTGTCGGATAGGTTGATGACGACACATGGCGAAGAGGTGTAGAAAGAGTGGGGGAGGGGGAAGCGGGTGGATGTGTTCACAAAGGGGTTCTAATTCTCAGTACGACTTGTCCGTACATCTTTATCCTTTAACTTTAAACTAATCTAGCTCCCTACTGCTCCATCCCTTGTTAATCATAGATTGAATTCTCTTTTCTTTTTATTCTCATCAAATGCTTTACAGATCTCATCTAAGTGAATGCCTCTAATTGGGCTCGTACATTGTTATCATTTAGATTTTCCTTAGTAATAAGATTTTTATTTTGGCAATTCTTATGTAAAAAGTCTTGTTTACCTATGGGAAATTGAAATAGACTTGTGTAAAGAACTACAGAATCTTATTAGATAAAAACTGTTTCAAAGCATGGGAATTGATTGATTTGATTTAATGTGGACAAAGCTCTACGGATCTACCCTGGAGATGCGGAAGACCATTGAGTTTCTGTACCAGATTGGGATCAAGCCATGAAGAAGACTGGAGTGAACGGAGAAGAAGAAGATTTATGTGGAAAGCTCAATGAATTTGATTATATTTTTCTCTTTTAAGGGTGGCAGAAAGGCACTCAACTTTGGAGATCAGAAAATCAATCTTCATGAACATGGAAAAGAATTTAACCCGAAAGCAGTAGTTCCCACCCCTGGATCAGCTGATCTTTGTTTTATTAGTCCCACCCCTTTGGAAGACATAGCAACCCATTTAAAGGTATTAAGCAATTTCAATTACATTCACCTGAATGGCTAAGTGACTTTAACATATTTTGAATTTTTACCCACAATATACAGGTACAACTTAGCTTGTAAAGCAACACATTTTCGACACCCATTCATTATGAAGAGAATAAGTGAAACACATGACACAGCATTAGTTCAATATTGGTCCTTCTCTTTCAAAAAGAAGAACGGAATTGAGGAATCTATGATTCAGAAAATGTGTGAAAAGAAGTGTTTTTCATGTTACACAGTGGTGTATATTTGTGTGATACATACTTTGACTTCTTATGCCATAATTTATAATAAAGCTTTTCTAGAGCTTATTTGTAAAAGCTTTAACTTATGGGCTTCGTAATTAGAATGATAATCAATCAAAGATCCTGCCAACCAACATGATATGGTGGTATGTGTGTAAATAGTATTGAGTAGGAAAGATAGAAAAGATATTTAAAAATCCACATAATCTCTCATGATTGGAACAGAAGTGTCTTGATTTTAGAGTAAAAGGGCATGCAGAGTGTTTACATCGTGCCACACATTATTTGAGTACATTTGATGGTGCAATTAAAGATACCTAATCATCCCTCATTACACTTTCTCCACCCCACAACTTAAAAAATCAAAGGCTGCTAAAAACCTGAGACAAGAAAGTAAACATGCAAAGGTTAATGACCCATTGTATTTTTAGCTCTGTTCAAACTTGCATTATGGTCATGATATCAGTATCCAGATTTGAGCGCCTTGTGTGCCATTCGTGGCTCAATTTCTGACTGGCCCCATCATTGCTCTAAGGTGTTTACAGGGTACAATCAAGCGAAGAGAATAAAGGTTTGGATAAGGGAATACCGCAAGCATTTCCACTGAGTCTTTTGAATAATTTCTTTTTTCTACTTTTTTTGTCAATAGACATGTGAAATTCCTGTCATTGAAGGACCTGTTGAAAGGACAGGAGCTGTAGGGAGTATTCAGTCTTTGTATGTGCGTGACCCAGATGGAAATTTGATTGAAGTTTCCAACTACACCAACAGAGTACATCGCTTCAAAAATTGATCACCTCTACTGGTTGTAATCTCAGTATTCCTGACGCATCCACACTTCCAGTGTACATTGCGTATATCAATATCAAAGTTTTTTGTAAATTTTTGTAAAACTATGTATTCTAACAAGTCACGCTGGAGCTATTTTTATTTACTTGCTGCTACTGATTTAACACAAACAGTTGTATGTTATGATTAGAATGTCAAACATAATATTGTTTATTCCAGAGTCACATCAAAAATGAGTTTTGTGAAGTTTCATTATCAAAATCATTGAGGAAGCAAATGCTCTAAATATTTCATGTTTGATTTGCCTAGAAAATGTACAAAATTGATTTCTGTTTTTAAGAACATAATTTGCCTCTCTTGTATTGACATCTTGATTTATATCATGGTAATTTATCACTAAAGGCAAGAAAAAGCTGATTAAGATAGGTTGGCTTTTTTTTCAAAAGAAGAGATGAGGATTTATATGTTGAAATAGTACTTGGGATGGAACAATTTAAAAAAAAAAAGAAACAGAGAGAAACCCAAATTGAAATGGATGGATTGAATAAAGGTAGATTTGAATTAATTGGATGCAAATGAAGATGACACCACTGACTGACTGAGGTAGAAGACAAGTTTCATTTGTGGAACAAACTAACATCTGCAGAATGAGCTGTAAATTGTGAAGTAAAGAATAGGCTGGAAACAATTATGATGAAACATGATAATGATTTTGTGTCACCTATTCTTGTTTTAGCTTAATGTGAATCATGTGCTGAAATTTATGAGAAGATATTAGATGTTATTGATGCAAACTTGTAACATTCACTACTTCTTTGTTCACATATGTGACCTCAATCAAATAATTTAACATGACCAAATTTGTTTGTTGTTGTGTTCTAAAGCAAAATTATTTTATACCAAAAATGTTAATAAGTGGTTCCTTGGTGATGGTGGTGTCTTCCATGTGTGGACATTGGGAGCTAGACTATGTTATTGCCCTGGTGTAGTGATTCTCACTAGTTCTCTGTGATGCGTTCAAATAGGACTCAGTATACATCTTTTGCCTCAAAATCTTTTGTAAAATTCTACAATGTCCACATTAATGTAATGATAACTGCTATATACTGTTGGTGCTCTGGTTAGCAATCTTAAAAACTTGTATCTTCATTGGACTTTATGATGCGGATTCTAAGAGTATTTTCTTTTCTTATCCAGCTCCCTTTAGTCCGCAAAGTTGAATATTTCTTGATATTCTAGATTGGGCACAAAGCATATCCTGAATACTCAGCAATAGCTCAGGGGTTGGTATACGATTATATTATATTGCAAAAATTTGTACAAAAAATGAATACCAAAAACAATTCTTATTGACTGGATGTGACTAAAAGTAGTGACCGATGAAACCGATGTCTTCTTCTTCTACAGGTCTACCCTTACAACTGGGATCGCTGATATGTGTTCCTGTTCTCTATTCCCTTCTATCCTCAGCCATCGCCTCCTCTAATCCTACTGTTTTAATATCATCATTTATACAGTCCTGTAGGCTTCTTCTTGGTCTACCCTTCTTCCTAGTTCCAAATGACATCTTTCTAACTTTTCTCCCTACATAACTTTCATCTCTCCTCAATATGTGCCCTTGCCACCTCAGACGCGTTTCTCTTAGTCTTTTAGACATGTGTCCAACTTCCATTTTTCTTCTTATGTTGTCATTCGGTACTTTGTCTGGTTTTGGGAGAACCTTAGCCCTGATTTAAGGCAATGAAAGTACTGATTACTTAAAAGATACAAAGGAAAATGGAAGACCAAACTAATAATGAATTGCTATGTATACAGGTGAGGAGTTTCTCTGTTCTGTATTTTGAAAAAACAAAACAGGTGGGATGATCAGACATGACACAGGAAGACAGTTGGACATCGGCAGAATGACTCTAGTATACGTGACTGCTTCTGATAAAGTGCTTTCTAAGTCAGAATTTATACAGTTAGAGATATTGGTATCATTATTCTTTCTTTCTTCTTTCTTATCCAGTTCCCTTTTACCATTACAGTGTAGGGCCGGTATCATTATTAAGGGCAGTTATTCTTCTTTCCAGTGATACTAAATTTATCCCAATAGGTTGAACGGTTGTTGAGATATTGCAGAGTGGGAACGGTATGGGGTAGTAATCTTAATTTTGAGAAAATCACATTTGAAGTGAAGTGAGACAGTTTTTGGTCACTTGACATATTTTCCGTCAACAGGTGATTTGGCTTTTGTAGATTTCACACATGATGATTTCAATGTCAAAATAACATCATTTAAAACATTTTTTTGTGATTTTCTATTTTGTCAGGGTTTAGAAAAATGAATCAATTTTTATTGGGAGCAAAAATCGCTGAACTCTTAAAAATGACCCTGTGATGGTTTATTGTTTATATATCAGTTTATCAAAAGGGGTCCCAAACTTGTTTATGGATTCCCCACAAATCTGCCATTTTTTATATGTTTTAGGAAGTAGATGCTGAACGTATCGTTATATTTATCAGTGATATGTAGTATGTATTATATTAAATTGTTATACAGTAAGGTGTCAAATAGTGTGTTGGAATACTGAATTAGTTATAACTAGGATTTTTTAATGCTGAAATGATCTTTTTGAACCCAAATCATATTTGTAAATCTGAATGTGCTGTCTGTTGCATCCATGGATGTCAGATTGTTATCATGGTATGGGGGTGTCTGTACTATTTTGTTTTATTTATAAGAAAATAAGGTACTTTCATTGACACAGAGGTTATATAGATTACCCTTTACGATAGATGTTGACTTACTAAGCAGATCAAATATTTTCTGTTTGTTGCTTTTTATTACAGTGTTGGTGCTCTTAGATATTCATTCTGTTATTTGTTTCTCTTTTCAGATAATGATTCTGTTTTACATTTGAGGGGGTGAGATGCAAAAAACAGATAAGCGTGAATTGAAGCATTTTGAGTATTGCCGCCATCTGAAACATACGGTCAAGATTAGTCTTGTACCAAAATTATTTTATTTAAAACTCAATAAATCCTACTCTAATTGATGTGTAAATATCGTATTTTTTAATGAATTAGAATATATCAAAATTTAATAGGAGAAAATATGGATTTTCTCAATTAGTACTTTTTGGATATATATGTGTGTTTTTGCATCTCACCCCCTCATTTGTACTTGTTTGTAATGGGTTATTTTATTTCTGTAATAATTAAGAATATTATGCCTATGATTTGACACAATACGTATCTTACTAAAATATTTGCATATTTTTTTACCACCAGAGTTTTGAGGTTTTCAGACTTGGAATTGTTGCTGTAAAAGGATTTCCTTCCATGCAGAGACATTCCTATTGGTTATTGAACAACTACCTGGGTTTTTGTAATAGTTACATGGGGGGAAAATCATTGGTAAGGTCAATGAATGAAAATAATAGGGCACTGGTGTAATCAATTATTGAGTTGCAGGCACCACTTCCTCAACCTTGATTTGTTTGAAGCCGTAAGGCGGGCGCTGAATTGACCTTTCTGTGTCGATAGAGCCCTAAAGCAGCAACAAACAATTATTGAGTTATTTACCTTGGTTGTAATATTTGTTTAATCAAAATTGGGTAGAGGGGTAGTAAGCAATGGCAAAAACAGAAGAGTGCTGAAGTTAGGCCCAGGAGTTGAAATATGTTGAACGAGTGCATATACATAATATGTTGAAGTCCTTAACTGACGTGATCAATTAATAATTATTATTTCCCTTGGCACATTCATCTTGTCTTTGTGGTAAGATTGTGTCCCTTTATCTCTGGCCAGGCAGGCGATGCATTATATCACGCTTTTTTTCTGTCACTGTCCCGTAGTTTTTCCTCCCTTGGTTTATATGAACAGGGAAGAAAAGGAGGAATGAATGGGAGATAGGGGATAAAGTTATGGTGTAACAGGTCGGCATGAATGACACCCTCAAATATCTATAAGACATTCCCAGAAAAGACGGATTATTTTATTTGGTGAATATTTCTCCGAGAAAGATAGACCATTAAAAAATTTGTACATCTTCCATATTACTCATTTATTTATTAATTTTTCTGTTTTTTTATTATTATTTTTACTTAACAGTTTTGTTCGTTTAAAAAAAATGTTAGATATATATATATATATATATATTTTATCCTTTACAACAATGATTTTTGTCTGCAAAAAATATGTCATAATTCATTGTCTTCATCATTACTTTTGTAATAATATAAGTGATCTCATATTTTATTTCATTTTTTAGATTGCGTGTGACCCATTTCCCATGACTGGATATTAAGCTAGAGAGGTATTAGCTGTAAACTGTACTTTTTGGGGGACATGTTCAAATTTTCCAGGAGAATTAGTGGTGTGGTCATTTTAAGGTATAAGAAAATTTAGACAGTAATTTTGGTGATTTTTTATATAAGCACTAAGGTGTGGATGACTTAACGGATAGTGCGCTGAACTGGTCAAGCAAACATTGTCGTGGTTAGTACTTGGAGCATGTCCTCATCATCCGACGTTGTATCCTTGGGTAAGATTCTTGACTCTGCTTAACTCATTCGACTCAAATGTAATGAGTACATGGTTGGAGCAGTGAATAATCTTATCAAAATTATAGTGCTAAAGCAACGAAGGCAGTTTGTACTGCATATATTCTAAGAAATTAAGAAGGGCAAAGTAATCGAATAGCTGCCTGGGGTAAATGAAGCATTATTAAGTGCACAGGCATGGATATATGTGCTATATATAAGTTTTTCTCTTTACTAACTTTACTAAAGACAACTAGTCTTAGCCATGTGGCGGGCGCTGAAATGACCTAGCTGTGTCGATAGAGCCCTAAAACAGCAAAAAATGATAATAGACATATTTTACTACTGACACACACTACAGCTCTATGGTAAAATATCAGGAGTTGGAGTGCCGCAGAGTGCAGCTTTACAGCTCTAAAGTTGATTTCTACATACAGAACTTTTCATAAGTTTTAGTGAAGGGCAGAGAATATTGTAAATGTAATGTCAAAATTTGACTTATTCCACAAATTTATAAAGACACTGGGTCACATGTTATTTTACCTTTTTTTTTTTTTTCTTCTCCAATCTGATGTTTGATTAATTGTTTTTTTTTAGCTCGCTTTTCAACGATTTATTTTCTTAATTGTTATGCTTCTGTTGTGATAATTGATTTAGATGTTATATGGACTATTGTTATTAAACGAACATTTTGAAAAAGATCTATTTTGTAATCCCAAGAATGTTTTTATTATGATAATAGACAGTCTTTTTTGAAAATGGAAAACATTCTGATTTCTCCTTTTTTGCTTGTTTGTGTTGCTCTTGGGATTTGAATATTATGGTATAAGTATAAGTAAGGTTTTTGAAATATATGGCATTATTAATAGGAATAGGATGAGGTGCATACTAAATTTCGTAAGGCACTATTTCTCCTATATTAATATTATGCTATATTTGTTCAACAACATATGTACTTATGCAACTGGACATGTGCAGTATATGGCAATACTAAATAAGTTTTGATCGAATAGATTATAGTAGTGGGATCTCACTTTGAATGCATGTCATGACACGTTTTATGGTCCGTTTTGAAACACATACTTTCTTCTTCTTTCTTATCCAGTTTCCTGTTACCATTTGTGTCTTACTTTTTCTCAAGCGCTTATGTGACCCATGAGTGTTGCAGGCACCGCTTCCTCAACCTTAATTTGTTTGAAGCCGTGTGGCGGGCGCCGAAATGACCTTTCTGTGTCGATAGAGCCTAAAACAGCAACAAATAAACAAACAAGCAGGTGAACAGCCCACTGTGGCATGAAACAAGTACATGACGTGATGTTAGTCTGTTTTTTGAGAGAGCGGTACTGATATATATATATATATATATATATATTTACCCCAGAGCAGTGTTGGGGCCAACCCCATTTTTAGCAATAAAAGTAAAGGCCACAAGATACCTGACATAAATCCAGGCACCCTGACCACCAACCATGGCTGAACACAGGGTTGGACATTTGCTGGGGATTAAAGAATATAAGACAAGCAGGTGATCAGCCCACTGTGTCCACAACTCTTTATTGACAACATTAGCAATACCCTGAGCAGTATTAATCATAATCAAGACCAATAAACAATTTAATGTAGCCTTTGTGGTCACCCCTCATCTATATAAGGACTGGAAGAATGAATTACGCAAAGTGCTATGCAGTCTATTTTGATTTATGTCAGATGTGTAGCCAGAGGGGCAGAAGTGATTTATTAAAAAAAAATGTTTTCCCCCTGATATCTCTATAATTCTATCTAGTATGCTGTTCATGGTGCCAATAAATTGCAGTGGACACAGTGGAATGATTGGTTGCTTGTCCCAAACTCTTTATTCCTAGCTTTCCTAATAATAATAATAATAATGATGATGGACATTTTTATAGCGCCCAATCTCGTTGAGAAACAAGCTCTAGGCGCTTTACATCAAAAAGCATAATCCACACACACACATACTCACACACACGCGCGCGCACACAACCTGCACAGTCACATTTACACATTTGTCCACAGCTTTGAGTTCAGGCATGCATGGCTATTGATTGTGTTGGCGTGCCAGTTTGTTTTTTTACGCCATTCATAACTAACTGCATCAGGTTGGCCTTACATTGGTTTGTGGTATTGATGGGATCGGGAAAGATGACTTAGTGATATTTGGAAAAACTCAACAAGATCTACAGCACAACATTAATGTACTCAACAGGGAATTAAAGA
>JARBEQ010242219.1:0-11874 GCA_030265355.1 Tritonia tetraquetra | reverse complement strand
CTTATCGATTTTTAACTGCCAAGGGTTCTTTAACGTGCGCAACGTACACACGGGACCTCCGAGTTTATCGTCCATCTGAAATAGGACTAGGTTCTTGATCCCACCTACTTGAATAGGATCAGGGGAGTGGCATATATGTTTTTACCAAGGTTCAATGAGAAAAATATCCAACGCTGCGGGAATCGAACCATGTACCTTTCGCTTCAGAGGCAAGAACCGTACCTCTCCGCCACTGCGTTCCCCCTTATTTTAAATGCTTAGAAAACAAAATCTTGTAGTGGAAAGTAGAATAAGAACAGCTAGTCTAAGCTTTTGTTTACTTATTTATTACATTTTTACAGGGTAAAGGAGTGATTGGTCAGCCCGGACCTCAAGGTTACAAGGGAGATCGTGGAACTCCTGGTCTTGATGGCAATCCTGGCTTGCCAGGTCTGTCTGGTCCCAAAGGAGATCGTGGTATTGAAGGAGGTCCTGGAATCCCCGGTCCTCAAGGTCCTCAAGGTTATGATGGCCCCAAGGGAGGGAAGGGAGACAGAGGATTCCCTGGTATGTGTGTGTTTGTCTGTATATCTTCTTCTTCTTCTTATCCTTTCTCTTTTACCATTACAGTGTAGGCCCAGCACTATGAGGCTGGATTTCTGTGGATCAAGATATTAAACCAAGCAGGTGATCAACCCACTGTGACCTTTGTGGTAGGAATTTATTTTGCCCGGACAGTGGCCTTGCAGCCTTCTCTTATTGATTTTCAACTGTCCGGCTCTGATAGGACTAGGTTCTTGATCCCACCTACCTGAATAAGATCAGGGGAGTGGCATATAGGTTGTCACAGAGTTTCAAGGAGAAAAATATCTGACAGTGTCGCTGCCGGGAATCGAACCTGGTACCTTTCGCTTCGCACCACTGGGACCCCCTTGTGTGTATATCTGTTTACATTTATTGCTGGTAACCTAAACCCAACATATGTGAAATGAGAGCTACGCATAACTCCTTAAAATTCCCTCAACAAAGTGGGAAATGAGAGCTAGGCATAACTCCTGAAGACACCCTCAACAAGGTGGGAAATGGGAGCTGGGCATAACTCCTGAAGATACCCTCAACAAAGTGGGAAATGGGAGCTAGGCATAACTCCTGAAGACACCCTCAACAAAGTGGGAAATGGGAGCTAGGCATAACTCCTGAAGATACCCTCAACGTGGAGCTAGGCATAATTCCTAAAGATACCCTCAAACGGAGGAAATGGGAGCTAGGCATAACTCCTGAAGATACCCTCAAACGGGAGAAATGGGAGCTAGGCATAACTCCTGAAGATACCCTCAACAAGGCGGGAAATGGGAGCTAGGCATAACTCCTGAAGATACCCTCAAACGGGGGAAATGGGAGCTAGACATAACTCCTGAAGATACCCGTAGCAAAGAAGGAAAAAGTGGGTTCAATTTATTGATAAAACTATGCTTTCACAAGTGTCTCGTTGATATAGTGAGTTTGGATTATATTATTCCCCTGTTTTGCAAGTTTATATTATATACAATTGAATACTAATTTCTAAATCTAGTGGTCATTTACCAATTGCAATTGATATTGTCTAAAGGATTGCCTGGTTTGGATGGAAGGGGAGGTATTCCTGGCCGTGCCGGACCCAAGGGAGATCCTGGACTGAAGGGAGAGCCTGGACTTACCATTCCTGGTTCTCGTGGATTACCTGGCTTGAGTGGTTTGGACGGATTGTCCGGAGAGAAGGGAGATACGGGTAAGATATTGCTGTGACTTTCCTTCAGGAAATTTTTCTTTTTTCTTTTTCTTTTTTCGTTCTCTTTGCCAATTAGATTATAATATATTGCTAAATCTTGATGTCAGTCATGAACTCCAAAGTTCTTCATAGAGCTTCAGGTTCTACATACAGCCAATGACTTTTCCTACTTTTTTTACACAGAGCTTCAGGTTCTACAAACAGCCAATGGCTTTTCCTACTTTTTTTACACAGAGCTTCAGGTTCTACAAGGCTTTTCCTACTTTTTTTTACACAGAAGATTATTTTGTCGTTGTTTTCTAATCCAAACGGCATTATACCTCTAAGTGGCTGGCTACCATTCAGCATTGGTTTTATAAAATATGGAAGAAACCCCCATGGAAAAGATAAAATCTAGAAGCGGTCACTTAATTGAATTTCACCATGCACCCATTTTCTGAAAGGAGCTGGTATTAAGTTTCATTATGTAAATTGCTTTTGATCTTAATTTTTTAACAACGAAGGAAGCCTTGAAATCAATAATGGTCTAGTTCTGTCTTGAAACTTTATTGATTACGATGAATTTTGTTCACCCTCCAAACATTAAAAAAAAATCAACAACTGGTATAATGTTTAATTTTGTCATAGTCATCTGTTGTCAATCTAATATTTTTTTTCCGAACACCACAGGTGTGCAAGGTTTACCTGGAGTCCCAGGTAATACTCAAAAAGGATCTCCTGGTGCACCTGGAGAGCGAGGCTTAAAGGGAAATCAGGGATACACTGGACTTCCTGGAAGAGATGGAATACCTGGAGAAGACGGAGAAAAAGGTAATCCGTGCTCTCGCTTCTTAACTCTTTCCAGACGGTATGGTTTGTTGGTTGTGATCTTACCCGAATACCTGTAGTTTCAATTGTTAGTTTTCCATGATGGAATTTTTAAAAAAATGAAGTTTGACATGCTCTGGCTTCTCTCTTTCTGTAGAAAAAAAGAAGAAGAAAAAGAAGAAGGAGGAGAAGAAGATGAAGGAGAAGAAGAAGAACAGCAATCAGTTTCTTGACAGCATCTTAAATGCTGATTAGCCATCAGCAACTAGTATGCCTTATGATTATTTGAGTGTGACTGGGACAAAGCATTGTATAAAATACCTGATATGATGGGAAATAGAGCGGGCACTGATGATAATATGAATAAACCTTCATGTTAAATACCCAAGAAGAGAACCAAAAAGAGCTACAAAAACCCTGTTGTTCTTTGTACCTGTGCAATGAGGCATTGGTAGCAGTCTACCTATATTGCTACCTATAGTGTATATCTCACCTTTGGTCTATCTTTAACCCTTTTAGCACATACTATCATTATGAAGAGCTCAATAAGTGACATGACGCAAAATAAGAGATTTGTCGTGTTTTTCGTTTTTACCCACATCCGAAATATTGGATGTAGGAATGCCCTGAATTTATAATTTCATTTAATTATAGCAAATGTTTCAGGCAACTACAACTCACTTAGAAAAAAATGATATTTTGCAAAGCCTATTATTCTGGTGGTTTGTGCATATATTATTGTAGTATTGATGATTCATTTATTGGTTACGTGAAGAAACAGATATTTATTCTTTTATTGTTTTCTTATTTCTCAGGTGATATTGGAGGCACTTGTGAGTTCTGTGTACCAGGTGTGAAAGGAGAAAAGGGATTATCAGGTCTGGATGGCCTCCCAGGGTTACCAGGGGCCAGAGGCTTAGCTGGACCACCAGGTTTCAAGGGAGAACCCGGAGACGATGGACCTCAAGGACAGCCTGGTCTTTCTGGATTGCCCGTACGGCATTAGCATATTTTTTACCTCTCTCCATCCTTTTGTCCCTCTCTCTTTTCACCTCTCTTTGTCTCTTTTTCATTCTTTGACACACACACACACACACACACACACACACACACACACACACACTACATTTTTTTCCTCTTTTCTCCCCATCTCACTTATAATAGCTCTTATAAAGCCATACATATTATTTTAATGTCAAGAATTGATGAAACAAAAAGGGAAAAACTCAAACCTTAGATTTGCTATGAAATGAGCCCTTGTGCATCATTACCGGAACATACTGTGGTCTTCCTTATATTTATATATATATATATACACATTATGTGTAATGAGGATTTATATGATATGATCTTACACTAGTAAGAGAAAAAAAACATTCTGACTGGACGCTTTTCTTGTGTCTTTGATATGAATCAGTTGGTAAATTTGTTTTCATGTATTTCCTACCAGGGAGAAGAAGGACGAGGTGGAGAGCCAGGAAGAGACGGAGCAAAGGGAGAGCCTGCTATTACTGAAGTTACCATTGGACGTCCAGGTAAGCGTACTTCTTTAACCCATTCATTACTAATCTACCCATAGCCCAAGTAATTCCACCCCTACTTTCACTTTTATAACCCAGAATATTTACATTGGACGCCAATTTTTCTTTTCAACATTTTCACCACAAAACACAGCATTAGTAGTGAATAGGTTAAAGGTCTAGAGATGATTGTTGTCCACTGTTTTCAATACAGAAAATAGTATGTCCTTATGCCGGATCTTAACCCAGTTTCTGTAGCGTGAAGTGGATAGGATGCTGGTCTATTGAGGTTTACTTTCCCCTTTCTCATTTTCTACACCTGGATCGAGTGAGACGCAGGAACAAGCAAAATGCCTGAAGCCGGACTCGATCCCAGAAAGGTTATGATCATATCAAAGGCAGAGGTGGAATAGAATTTTAACGATTCCTCAGGAACCTCCAAAGGATTTTACATTCTTGATATAATCCTTTATTGATAAGGAGATGGGTTTTTAAAATTGTTTTCTTTTTCTTGGCATACAGGAATGAAAGGTATGCAAGGAGATGTTGGTCTCCCTGGAGAACCAGGACGTCTGGGCAGAATTGGACCTCAAGGACCTCCAGGAGCCCCGGGACTGCCTGGACCTAAAGGAGACCTTGTAAGTTAGCGTTTACTTTGTTTACTTTACTAATCCAATCCAGTGATCAGTTGAGCTCTTGCCATTTAAATTTGTTGCCATGCTGAAGAATGTGCAAGTGTTCTACCTGTTGCTGATGTCTGTTAGTATAAAAAGTGTTTTGGTGTCTGGTTTTCAGTGGAGCTAGTTCTCACAGAGGTCCTTGAGGGGTCGGCATTTAAACATATGGTGTGCAACCGTTTCATTCCAGACAATTACTAAGTGGGGGCCTTGTCTGCTTGTATTCTGCTAAAGTGACTGTTGAGGAGTCAATGTTGACTCAAGGTGGAAGATTATTACTTGTTGACGCCATTCAAGGGTGTTGATACCAAAGATCATCAACGTAATATTGTGGTTATAGGATATCATCGGTAACATGTCGAGTTGATATCATTACAGTGGTGTCACTCAGATGAGGTGGTTCTATCAACGTTTATCTACAATAAGATAGTCAACTCAGCATATTTTACTATATAATGAGTGAGGAAATTATAGGAGTACGTTTATTTTGCACCTTGAGTGCTAGTTGTGCCATAGCGTGCACTGGATAGAACGCATTTTATGATTTTGGTGCAGTATTTTTTCTAGTTCACATAATTTTTTATAAAAGAATGCATTACAACCATGCCTTTTTGTTTTGAGTATTGAACAAGCCAAAACAATAAGAGAAGTCTGGAAACACATGCTAATAAAGGGACATCACTTTCATACGGCCTCGGTAAAAGTCTCTGAGTTGAATATATTATTGTAGATGATCTTTGGTTCTATTACATTGTATCTGTGGTGATATTTCTGTAATTCTGACCCAGGTGACTTTATCTGTGTTCACCATCAAGGCTGACATAACACATTTATAGCTCTGATCTTTGTTGATACTATCTTTTTAAAAACCCATTAGATGTGACGTGTCTAAAAATAGGTTATGTTACTTCTTGCTTTTTAATAACATTACTAATGGCTGTTTGATTTTCCTTATCGATTATTATGGCATCGATGTGAACATTTTGTTTTTATCGATGTGAACGTTTTGTTTTTTATATAAGGAAAAGTAAAGTATCCTTGCTAAGGTTTGAATGTCATATTTCAATTGGACATAAGACTATTTACATGTTGATTAGTCAACCAGCAAAAAGTCTAGATGGGAAAGCTTTAAATGATAATGGCATTACCCGAATTTCTGAACTCATTTATTATATTTATTCACACGATTTTTTATGTTTTAAAAAATGTCATCTTGGTGCAAGTTGCTGTTAGATATTGAAATTTGACTTTTTTTTTTATTAATGAGGCTACAGAAATTCCCTGATTGTTCCCTATTCTATTTTTTTTTAATGTTTTTTTTGCAAGTTAATTAAGTTTTGTTTACCATTTCCCAGGGCTTGAAAGGATTACCTGGTTTGGATGGAAGATCTGGTGTCCCCGGAGAATTGGGTATTTCAGGTGATAAGGGTGACCCGGGTATCGGTTTGGATGGACCCAACGGAGAACGGGGTGACCCCGGAATGAGTGGACTGCCTGGTCTGCCAGGACCCCCTGGAGAGAAGGGAGACACAGGTTGGTTTCAGGGCTTTTTGTTTACCTTTTGGAGTTAGTTGAAAATTTGAAAAAGGGAAGAGGGAGAGTTGGGGTAGCTGGCTGGCTGGCTAAGAGGGGATGGGTTTCTTGATTAATCTAGTGTTGGGTTTTTTTCATGTATTAAAAATTGGATTACGGATCAGATATTTAGAGTTTTTGCGGATTATGTGGTTAATTATTATTCTTTGTGGTTTCCAGGGAGGTCTTCTGACAAAATTTCCCAGGGTTTTCAACTTTTCTCACTGACAACCCAAATATTTGTGTAGTGAGTTTTCATCTTAAGATTTACTTTAAACTATGATTTGTCCTGAAAACTCTGATATGACCTATCTGTAAAGAATGCACCCTATGAATAACACCAAATAGTTAAAACACAGATAGGCTCAGGATACAATTCAGAAATGACTACATCATGTTTTCTTAATTTCTTGGAATCAGGACCCCCTGCTTTTGGTCAAAAGGGAGATAAGGGTGGACCTGGATATGACGGCTTACCTGGCCGACCTGGTGACAAGGGAGACACGGGTACACCTGGACTTACAGGTAAGATTAATATATTGGCTGAGTCAAAGTATCATGGTCATTTGTTTGCAGCTGAAGAAGGGTTATACTCATAGCATACTCCCTGTATTTTGTTCTGTTTGGAAGGTTGTTACACTTTCATTTTCCCCCATACCATTATACTGTTGACCAGAGTGTAAGAACCTTCCAGTTTTTATCAACCCACAAAGGCTACAGTAATTTGCTCGCACTGTAACACCTCAGCTGCTTTTCGGCAAGGTCTTCTTTGGAGTGGAGTTTCATTGTTTGGTGTTGAGCCAGGTCTCTGTTGATAACTGTGTGTATTTGAATCTTATCCTGTATATCGAGAATGACAAAGCAGATTCTCTTTGTGTGTTAATTCTCACTGCCCTAACTACTTCCAGGTGAATATGGTCTGGCTGGACGGGATGGTGAGAAGGGAGATGCTGGCCCCCCTGGTGAAGATGGCTTGAATGGCTTGGATGGACCAAGAGGTATCTTTTGATATTTGACGTTTAAAAAAATTATTATTATGATTTTTATTGTTCATATTGTTAGTAATAGTATTTTCATCATCATCATCATCGTCGACGTCCTTGTTGTCATTGTTTTTATTCTTATTTTATCTATTATTCTTGTTATTTAAGGAAGCTAATTTCTACAGACAAGGGTTAGGTAAGGGTTGTATAACATTTGAAATTTCTATGTGATGTATACCTGCTCTGGCAATTCGGTGCCTTGAGAGTTGTGCGTCCTTGTATTCAAACTTCTCGGGGTGGAGTTCAATTTTAACCAAACCAACTATTATCAGTGAATAGCTCAATAAGTTCACAGTGGGTTGATCACCTGCTTGGCTTGATATCTTGATCCAGAGAAATCCAGCCTTATTGTGCTGGCCCTACACTGTAATGGTAAAAGGGAGCTGGATAAGAAAGAAAGGAAGCTCAATAAGTATCAATCGCATTGGACATTTTTCTTGGATTTTACATTCATACTTTTATGACAACTAATCACCAATAGGATGCCACTGCCCCTAGAATTTGGATGCAGAGGAATGGGGTTCAAGTCCCGCCTTCTGGGCCTTTTAGAGTTTTCAAGGCTCTGCCCTGGAGATGCATGTGGAATCTTCTCAAGTTCTGTTAAACCGCCTTTGATATGACCTTTATGTGTTACAAAGGGTGTTAAACTTCAAACTTTCGATCTTTTAGATATCCAATATCAAATAGCGATTTATGCAATTATATGACAAAACTCAAACTAAAAATTTTTTGTCACTTGTGAAATTATGGGTTTGAAAAAAATTGTTAGTTGAGAAAAACAAGAAAATATTTTTTTTGATATCTAGAAATAATTTATCTTAATTCATTTTGAAGTTTTCTTCTTTTAAAAATCTGAATTCATCATATACAGCACTTCAGTGGCAGGTTTGGTCGAAATCTGAAAATCAAACAATAGGATAAGGACATTCATATCTTTGTTTTGAATTAAATTTGTTATTTATTTATTGTTAATAAGTTAATCAAACAATTGCAATTACATGCAATATCACTTCGTAATTTTGTTAAAACTGATTGGTCCTAGGTTTGCCTGGTCCCCGAGGAGAGAAAGGACTTAATGGTTTCCCAGGTCTCCCTGGTCTTGATGGTCCCAAAGGAGAACGCGGCTTGGATGGTTTCCCCGGAGAAGTCGGTATGAACATGTTTTTATCTGTTATGAGTGTATATATACTATATAGTTGGCTTACTATGATCACTATATGTAGTGTGCCTTGCTGGCAGCTGTCATAATTCTATATTTTTCTCTTGCTTTATTTTAATCCGGCCTCTGGATTTTATACTGTCATATTTGTGAATAGTCTGTGGACCTTTTAAAGTAGTTTTTTAAACGATTTTTAACAGCAATATTTATTCAAATCTTACAAATTGTGCAAAGAATTTTCGATTGTCAACAATTTATCTGTGTTTTTCTATCCTCTCATCATGACATTATAACACATTCTACCAAAACAATTCTATTTTTAATAACAACAAATGTGGCCGTCGCGGCGTGCGGTGAAAACAAAGGGAGATAACTGTTCAACTTTTTTAGTTTAGATAACCTGGCACCAAAAGGTAAACCAGGAATTGATCAAGGTAGAAAGCTATAAGGCAATAGAAACCTTTTGTTACTATATCGCGCTCCTCTTGAAAAAATATTTTTTTCCTCTATTTATTAGGACGTCCCGGAGACGCTGGCCCACCAGGAGAAGCATTTGCCGGCCCCAAAGGACAGCAAGGAGCAAAGGGCTTGCCTGGAGTGGATGGACCACCCGGACGTGGAGGACCTACAGGTAGGGGGAGATAAACCAATCATACACCACAGTTGTCCCTTTTACGGCAATTGCTGAAATTCCGGCAGCGCGAAAAATATCTCGGGCAGCATGCTGAGAGATGTAACACAATACATACCTATTGATACTATGTTAGTCGTAAACACGTTAAACAGATTTGGCCTGAATTTCTATCTGTGGCCTCCAAAAAAAGTTAGGGCAATTTTCACAAAGCCTGCTAGAATATCTGATACACAGAGGCTAAGTGGAATTTGAGTCTCAATTGATCTGGTTGTGTGTAACTATCTTCTTTGATGAGTACAATCGCAATGCTAGGCTGTCATTATCTTTATCTTTCACTCTTAGTTTGATTCACCGTGGTTAAGACCTCGGATTTTTCCAGTACTACCGTTTCAGTTATGCATCATTGTTGTCTTGGTGAGAAACGATTGCCTCACTTGACCATGTTGTTGTAGAAATGGGTACCAATTCTTAACCGAGAGTTGGGATGATGGTACCAACGATTGTTGATAATAAGATAAACTCCTGAGCGTTTTTCACGATATAATGAGTGAGGACACTTTAAGAGCTGTTTCCCTTGGACAGATGGTGGGTTTTTTTCACTGAAAAGTTAATCATAACAGTATTAGAATTTTCCGATTTCGATAGCAGGCAAAAGCAAAATATTTTGAATCAAACATAAGCAAACAAAGGGACATCACTCTCCTTTTGATCTTGTTAAAACTGCTTGAGCCATTTATCTTATTATTGACAATCGTTGGTAGTACTCTATGCAAAGTTTGTCAATTATAAAGATAAAAAAACTCAAGCAGTTTTGCTGAGGTCAGCGGGAGAGTAATGTTCCTTTAATTCGACAAACTTTGTCCTGGACGTATTGGGGAAATTGGAAAATTCTGAATCTTTTGTGATTAGAAGTGAAGCAGATTTTGAGTGAAATATCAAATCCAATTCAAGGGAAATAATTCATAAATTGTTCTCACTCATTATATAGTAAAAAAAACCTCTGAGTATTTATCATCCTTGCTCTATGGTTGCGCAAAATCTTATTCAGAAGTGATAAATCGACAGATTGTCTCGTGTACGCTCCATTTTGTAAGGACAAACTGTTTGATCATTTTTATTCTTTTTGATTCACAAGTGGACCATAAAGTGGGTTGATCACCTGCTTGGCTTAATATCTTCATCCAGAGAAATGTAATGGTAAAAGGGAATTGGATAAGAAAGAAAGTGGACCATAAAATTAGAAATACTAGGATTAGGGAAGAAGTAAAAACTGATTGTCTGGAAATGAAAATAGATCAAAATAAATTGAGATGGTTTGGACGCATAAACAGAATAAAAGATAACAGAATTCCTAAACAAATACTAGAATGTAAATAGCAAGGAAAACTACCTAGAGGTTGACCAAAGAAAATGTGGCAGGATGCAATTTCACAAATAATAAAAAAGAGAGGATCTAGGCTTGTAGATAGAGGCAAAGAGGATGTTACTGAATAGGGATCAATGACGAAAGTTTGTGTATCACACATAAACCTTACACCGAAAGGTACTAAAAAGGTTATTGAAAATTAAAAAGAAAGAAGAGAAGGAAAGAAGTGGACCAGGTCATCAACGGAATGAAATGTCTCTAGTTCATCCTGTTCTGGGCATCTCTCCAGCTGGTTTCTTGGTTTTTTTCTCTTCTTTCATGCGCTACATTTTGTAAGAGGACATACTGTTTGATCAAGCATATAACGTTTGTTTTATTTATTGACAGGACCCCAAGGTATTGCTGGAGGACCAGGAGAGAGAGGACCTGGAGGTGATATGGGTCCACCAGGTATTCCAGGTGAGGATGGACCTCCAGGTGAACCAGGAGAGAAAGGAAATTTTGGCCCCAAGGGAGACAATGGACTTCCTGGACTCAATGGACTGGACGGTAAGTCTTGATATGCTTAGTGATTTTTTGTCAGACCAGAGGAGTAATAACAATTTATTAATTGGCCTTGATATAAATTAATACTGTTCAATATACAAGACCATAATGCAGGGCGCCTTAGACGATGGGTAAAGTCGAGGCCTGCATACAAAAAACTGGCAAAACTTTAATGGTTAGACCCAGATGTCAATTTGGGACCTCCTTACAGTCATTAACAACAGACCTGTGTGGAGACAAATAGCTGTTTCCTCTGCACTCAAATCCCCATGGTGACTAAGTCAAGGGAAGAGTGAAAAATGAAGTATATATTGTCATATTGTAAATAACTCAATAGATGATTGTGGCCAGCATGGACTGATTACAATCCTTGAATCTATGGCAGCTCTCTAGGGAGATGCATTCAGAGTGTGTGCGCCTTTCGTGCCATTTGAGATTGAGCAATGGTCTAAAAGTTCTAAAGTTTGAAGTTTAACACCCTTTTTAACACATAAAGGTCATATCAAAGGCAGTTCAACGGAACTTGAGAGGATTCCATGTGAATCTCCATGGCAGAGCCTTGAAAACTCTGAAAGGTCCAGAGAAAAAAATTCCGCACAAGGCGGGGCTTGAACCCCGGCCCTCCCCTTCCAAAGTCTAGTGGCTTGACCACTGAGCTAGAGACGTCCCCTGAGCAACACTATATCACAAAATATTAATGGGTTATGATCATAAATTCGGAGGTCCCGTTGCGCACGTTAAAGAACCCTTGGCAGTTAAAAATCGATAAGAGTAGGCCGCAAGGCCGCTGTCCGGGCAAAATT
>JARBEQ010242208.1:0-11875 GCA_030265355.1 Tritonia tetraquetra | reverse complement strand
GTGGTGATCCTCGTGTGGTGATCCTCGTTGTGTGGTGATCCTCGTGTGGTGATCCTCGTTGTGTGGTGATCCTCGTTAAAAGCCAGAATGTCACCTTCTCCGATAGAGAGGAAAAACAGGGGGTACATAGGGTACCACCATATGCACGTTCAAATTAAAGGATTCATGTGGGGAAATCATATTATTATTATACAGTTATGGTAAATCTATTGGCCATTTGTGGCAGCTCTGGCAAATCACCAATTTTGCACACCTTTGCCCTGGAGATTCACGTGGAATCTTGTCAAGTTCTATTGAACCGCCCTTGATATGACCTTTCTGTGTTAAAAAGGGCACTAAACTTCAAACTTAAGAACTTTAAAAAATGTTATTACACATTGATATCATTTATCATTACTAGTGCCTGCTCTTTTTCAGTTTCAGTAGTAATAATAATGATAATAATAATAATAATAATAATAGGTTTAAGGTTATGTCAGTACTTGGGCGGACTGTACACTCACTTCTTGGGCGAAGTTGGAAGTTCAAGCTGTTGTTGAGGTTAGATAGGATTAGATTTCTGGAACTGGATGATTACCTATCTCTGGACCTCTACATTTTTATTGCTCACTGCTCTGTTCTAGAATGTTCGCTTAGAGCATCAAGTCACATCACACATAGAGCATCAAGTCACATCGCAAATGTTGTTAGATAAAACACCGTTGTCATGGCGTCAAACAAATAATTGATCCCTGGTCATATCCCTTGATCCCGATGTACAGCTGGCCAATTATATTGGATCTATTTTGTTGTTTGCTCGGTTCAATGTTTTCATATCAATTACAGTACGGATTCGGCGTCCTTGGTGGAGTGTTCAGTGTTAGAGAATAGCATTCGTTCAGACCTAGGGAGGTTAGCGTTCGAAAGCAGATGGTCGTGGACCTCCCAGAGACTACTAAGTTCTACGGAAGATTGCCGTTAATGTAATTTATCATCTCTAGTTCTGCTGTCCTTCTATCCAGGAGATTCGCATATTAATATATGAATGAGGGGGCGCCCGTAGCTCAGTGGTTTAGTCCCTCGACTTCGGACGTGGAGAACCGGGGTTCGAGTCCCGTCTGGTGCGGGATTTTTTCTCTGGTCCTTTCTCAGTTTTCATGGCTCTGCCCTGGAGATTCACGTGGAATCTTCTTAAGTTCTGTTGAACCGCCTTTGATATGACCTTTATGTGTTAAAAAGGGCGTTAATAAACTTTAGAAACTTTTCACACATATGACACTCGAGTTCTATTGTCTTGGATACCACAAAGACTCCACATCATGACTACTGGGACTGATTCCTACCACCACTCTCCACATAGAAATACAACGCGTCTCGTAGCCTCCATTTTTCTCGTTCCCGTTAATAATAACAGTGTTACCGTTCACACCACCTCACCACGCTAGTCTTTTTGACTTGGTATGAAACCCAAAGTATGTCGATAGATACCCACAACTTCCCCCAGGGTACCAATACCAAGAATGGCTTTGAGTGTAGTAATACCATAACGGAGGGTCCCTGCCTTGGTGGTTAAGTCACGTGACTTTGGACGCAGAGGGCCCGGTTTGAGTCCCGCCGTGTAGAGGATTTTCTCTGGACCTTTCAAAGTTTTCATGGCTGTCCTGGAGATTCATGTGGAATCTTCTCAAGATATGTTGAACCGCCGTTGATATGACCGTTATGCAGTGAAAAGGGTGTAAAGCTTTGAGAACATATATATCAAATAATTAGGAAAACCCACTGACGCCATGTTCCAGTGCTATTACATCAAATTCACAATGGACTGATCACCTGCTTGTCTGATGGGACTGGGCGCTACACTGCCGTGGACGTTGTGCTGTTAGCATATAACAAAACAATATATATCCAAGTCGTTTCCACCAGAACAGAGTCACATGCACAGCGGACTGGTCTCTCCTACAGACAATGAATGTAATTAACGATAATTAACAAGACTGGGCTGATGGCTCATACAGAAACCAGTCTTATGTTGTGGCCATACATGAACACTTCTTTTGGACAAGCAAACCAGACAACAGATGGATAAAGTTCAATTTTCTTTTTTATTTCAAATAAAATTATTCATAAATCAATTTCATATAATGAGCACACATTTCTATTCATCTCACAGCAATAATGATGATTAGTTTAAAATCTTATATTTCAATTTCACAAAAGTCAAAACCATTCATTTCTCTGTTCAAACTCAAACATACCATGACATTCACACAACCATTCATAACTATCACACATTTCGCTGTAGTAACTGAGCATTTAAAAAATCATTCCTCTATACATCCTCCCAAAAATAATTTGGTCAGTTCAAAAACTTTCATCACACACTTTTACACGCGTTCATTTTACCATTTACAATAATGACACACAACACACGTCTCCCAAATCAATGTTTCACACACACAAACGACAACTCGCACACAACCATCAACTCATTTTGATCAAATAAAACACATTTGTCTTGTGTTGTCTTCATTTCATATCCATCACGCTTAGCATCATCTATCCCCTTTCAATCAAACTCGAATACACACACACACAACACACACATCCAAGCAATGCGTGCCAACCCATCCATACCCAACACACACACACAACTGAATATACCCATCATCATACACACACTGACTAGGAGTATCATGTCAAATGATATTTTCATTACATGACAAGTGAAGGGACAACATTTGACAAGATTTTGCTTCATTAATTATCACATAACACAAAATATAACTTCTAGTCTACCCTTGCCAAACCTTGCAAATCTAGTTCTACTGCTATGCCCAGTCATACTACAACTACATCCCTCACCCGACACCCCCAAAAACCAATGACCGAGAGTCTGCTATGCTATACAATGTTTTTTCAGATGTTTAAGAAACTACTAGGACTTCGATGTGAACACCTGCCAATCTAAAATTGTCAGTCACAGTTAACACACATTGAATAAAATCGATGTAGGTATGGTCATGTCATATCAAAACTTATTTTTTTTACAAAACGGTACATTTTGAATTCAACAAATTTCAATAACACTGGTGTTGCAACCTGGAGTTTTTATCAAGCAAGTTTAAGTTTCCATTTCAGCAGACTTGGAGATGAAAATTGAGAAATAGGTCATTTAATCTAAACATCTTGGGGGTAATTAAGCAATTATCATCACCATTTATATCTGTATTAACAAGTTTGCAAATCCCCAAAATCAGATCTCTAAAATAGATAACATTGGGTAATAAAAGGGTTTGTCAAAGGTGCAACATTGAACCAGACATAATACTAATACACATTGAACCAGACATAATACTAATACACATTGAACCAGACATAATACTAATACACGCACCCACAAAAAAAGCAAATCACCTTATAATTTTTAAAAGTCAGTTTACTAAAAATAGTTTTAATTAAGTACACAGGACTGGATTTAGTTATTGACATCTGGCACAAGAATAAGCTGACGGAATGTACAACTACTGACCACATACAGTGACATGAAACATGAAAAGAAATATATAAACCACTTGTTATTTGAGAGTATGGTGACCTAAAAGGTCATGAATCAGTTATGTTTTCTGTTCAACTTTGTGATAACTTATGAACATTTGAAGTGAAGACGTCTGTCATACATTTTTGACTTGATGATGTCATGAAATCACTAACGTCCACGTCACAATTGTGTTCAAAGAATGACATCTAAACACGAGATCCAATGACGTCACACATATTGCGGTAATACTTCTGTCACACGTGCATTGCGCAATGGGGATGGCAAATACACAAAGACAATGAGCGTGGGGTGTCGATTTTGCCGCCCGACTGTTAATCCGCCATTTCGCGACCATCTGGGGGCCTCTCTACACTCGCACATGATCACAGCTGCTTCGTCATTCTGTGATAGAGAAAAGATAAAGGTTGTTGGTTAGTTATCATAAACGGGTCCATTGTAATTTGGAGTCAACATTTTTTTTTGAAGTTTAAAAAAGAAGGATTATTCAATTCCATCTTGTCAGCACGGCATTAACCAAGCCCATCTATGACTATAGCCTTGCATTAACACGATATAATCATCTATGGTCCTTTAAGACAAGGATAATAATGAAGATAATTTGTGCCCATCTCTATCCAATATTTCGATAACAGATTAACAGTTACACACTGGCTGCCACATTCATGACAAGTGTGCTAAAAAAAAGAGCAAAGCAACCTATGAGAAGCCCCTTCAATCGGGTGGGCGCAAAAGCTCACACACACACAATACGCGAATCCATAACACCTTTTATTCCATGCACACAAGATGAGATCGAGTCCACATCTATAGGCAATGTATTGTTTTGAAGGGGAATTCATATCTTGGAACCCCTCCCTGTCATTTCACACAAGACGATAACCTTAATTGATACCATAAAAGCTTTAATCAATGTAGACATTTATGTATTTTTTGCCGAAGGGAGAGGATACAAAGCCATTGTGTTCACACAATAAAAGATATAGAAGGCACACAGGGGCTTATTACGCACACCTGAGACTTGAATGTTTATTCTCACACAAAACCCAGCAGCCCATGAAGCTGCATAGATATCCTATTCACACCTGCATCTCCACCAGGTATAACGCGACGACACCACGGGATTCGAACCTCTGCAATGAGTATTATTTCATGTTGGTCATGTGACGCAGTGTTTTTGTCTACATCATTATCACGTCTATTATCATGGAAGATAATATCTATAGCGCATTATTATTAGCCCTCCTGGGCCGATCGAGAACAAAGGACAACATTGTCCATTTTATAAACCACTGACTATTATCTACACTTGATTGTATCTTCGTAACACGAAAACAATAATAAAAATCGATCTGTTTCAATAAGCCTGAAAGATGTATCAACAAAAACGGTATTTTTCCTGTCATTGTCATAAACAGACAACATTCGTAATTGCACATAACTTGTTAGTGAGTGTGTTTTAATGATTTTAGGGTTCATCTCAAATAATTAATATTGGTTTTCGAGCTCACATCTATCTAGTTTTGGTTATAATCACAACCAGTTATCAGTTACGTTTGGTTTTGTTTTTCGAGGGGAGGGGTTTGTCTCTTTTAACCTTTAAGATCACATCTATCTAGTTTTGGTCATAACCAGTAAGTTATCAATTCCGGTTTGTGTTATTTTTAATTCCGTTGGTAATTTTTTGTGTTTTTTTTTTTTGGGGGGGGGGTCGTCTCATAACCAGAAAAACGTGTGATATAGGAGGTACCGACACAAAAACGTGTGGTGCACGACAAGTTCGGTATGTGAATTCCCAATCTGTCAAAAAAAAATATTTTGCCTGCTCCCGATTATTCGCTGTAAAACCATGCTGGCGCCTCCAAGTCCCTTTTCAGCTGCAATCTCACCTCCCAAATAGAGGTAATTAACCGACACAACAGCTGCTGATCTTTGTGCTAAGCAAACGGCGCTCTTCAAAATGTCATTAAATACAATCTTATGAGGCAAGCAACATCAACCAACCATACCCCGAGAAAGGTACATTAGACTACACCGGGCGCTCTGTCAGCGTAACGTATTTACGAGGAGGAGGTGTTAAACGAGAGGGGGAGAGGGGAGCTAAACACCTGTTCGACAGCGATTTTGGCAATGTCGCGCCTGACATGGCGAGCGGCGCCAGTCTGTCTGGGCCAAGCCAAGCATTCCCACCAATCTCAACACAGCTGGGCCCTCACGAGAAGCCGATGCATGTTTCTTTTCTTAACCACGAGGTAACGAGGCGAGGGTGCATTACTGAATATTCTTTATGCTGGAGTGGAATAATCTTTAGCACTTTCTCTTTTATTCTTCCTCGCGATGGCTTTTGGTGGTCAGGGGGTGTAAATGGTGGCTTTCAACTCGACGCGTTTAATGCTCTCACTCGTAAATCGCATATATACTTGATAGATATTGGTGAAAGAGAAGGCTTAAATATGTGTAAAATACGTAATAGTAATAAATCTAGTTGTAAATCTGACTTTTCTCAAAACATGATTTTGACTGACCAACTGGCAAAATATTTCCATTCCAACTTTAAAAAATTACATCTAACAAATCTGTACGTGTGCCCGTTGCAGGTGTGACGACAGAACATAATATCATAAAACCGTTGAGACACAAAGTCAAGTAGGACTATAGTACCGTTAAGACTATACAATTGGTACTCAACAGTGCCAGAAAACAAACACTGGTACATACATGACAAGCTCTCAGACTTAAATCCAGACCCAAAAACAAAAAAGGAGGCTTAAACCCCCGCTCCCTCTAACAAAAGGTGCGCCTTAAATTAGATTAGTATCCGTTAATAATCTTTTAAGTACAAACAATGACTCGGAACAAGCTTCAAAATTGCGACTTGATCCGGCCAGCCGCACAGGTGTAATCACTCGAAATACCTATGAACCATAATAGTATAGTATATCTATAAGACGGAATGGGGTTGCTACAGGCAGTTGGGCTTCAACACCTGGACTACAAAAGGTCGTGATAGTGTACCCAAGTAAACAAACTGCAGGTGGGCGGACCTAGATTTAATTAAACAAATACACACACATGTACTGCCCTACCCACCCCACACTGTATAAATAGTTACATGTATAATCCCCTTTCCCACTACGTTTTGTACACACAAAACAAAATGAAGGTAAAAACCTAAAGGTAAGTCTGCGCGTGACATCTAACAGGTCTAAAGCATCACCTAGCAGCTCTAATGCATCGACTGGGTAATCAAATGTTTTCCTTATTCTCATGATCTCAGCCTCCCAATCTACACCTTCGTCATCCAAAAAATGAACTACTCAAGATCATTCAATGACTTTTAACCTCCAATCACTAGAGGATCATAAAGTTAAAGCTATAGGTAGGTACATTTTTTCCTTTGAAGTTGATGTCATAAAACAAGAATGTTTGCCCTTCAACATTCTGGTTTATCAGTACCAGTGGTGAAGATACACCAAGAAAAGGGCATCTGTGAAACACTAATTGAAACCTGTTATCAAGCTGAGGGTTTTTTTTTTAACAACCTTCAACCCATTGTCTGGGTGGTTTTCATAATGGATATTGAGATTATGAGTATTGGGAAAATGGCTTTTTTGTTTGATAGAGCCCCATTAATACAGCAGAGTGGTGTTGGGGCCAACTTATGTTCAGCTATGAAAGGCGCATCAGATATCTGTCATAAATGCAGGCACCCCAGATACCTGTCATAAATGCAGGCACCCTGACAACCAAACATGACACAGAGCATTAAAATTTTAATCAGAGAGTTCCAGACTAGCAGGTGATCAGCCCACTGTCCACAACTCTTTACTAGCACCATGAGAAATACACTGAGCAGTATTAATCAAAGATGTGTAGGGACCTCCCCCTCAGCTATCAATAAAAGCTGGGGATGTTCTACCACTCTGGGCATGAAAATGGGTTGAATAAATCCAAATGAGTAGAGATATTACAGCTACAGCTATCACCACAGCCCTTGTAGTAGTGGTCAGCAACCCTTTACAAACTTATCTCAATGCCATACACCAAGACATTGGACTGGAGCCCACAATGCCCATCTCAATGCCATACACCTAGCAAGCTAGACATTGGACTGGTGCCCACAATGCCTATCTCAATGCCATACACCTAGCAAGCTAGACATTGGACTGGTGCCCACAATGCCTATCTCAATGCCATACACCTAGAAAACTAGACATTGGACTGGTGCCCACAATGCCTAACTGAATAGTGTAAATTACCCCGATGACAAATCACCAAGCCAATCTATGATCCACAATGGTATCTATCTATGTATTATCTACGAAGAAAGAAGGAAAGATACTTACTGAGTAATACTATGTACAACATTATAAAGAATTCATTTGGACGGGGGCCGCAAATCACAATCACTTGACAAACGGGTGATGGAGGAAGGGGAGGAGGGACTGGATATCAACTGTGGACAAAAAAAGGTCATAAAATAATTATGAATCATTATGAATCTACCACTTGATCAATACAATTTGTAGACGGCTAACTGCTAGCACAAAAACATTTTGGAGTTTTATGGAGATGAAAATGCATTTCCAGGGTACATTACAGGATAGTCAAGAACAGGATACATAGTCTTATAATAGACCTAGAGATAAGACAAAAATAAATCTATCTAGACTAGCTTAGATAAAGGAAGAAAAGGCTATGACAGAAACAGTCTACAAAATATGCAAGTTAAATGTGTAAACTTTGATGTGTTAAAACATACCTGAGCTGAGACATTTTCAATTGACTTTTCTGACAAAGGTTCTCTGGATTCTTTCGGCAAGTCTGCAAGTCTGGACTGTAAGGAATTTGAGAAAGCCATTGCAGAGGAAAAGTTGCAATGTCCGTCTAATTGTAATTCAAGGTCAAGAATGTAATCAATGACATATTGCATGAGGACTGTTCCATCGATGACTCCTTTCTCATTCCTGGGAACATCAGGCACCATGTCACTCAGTTTGAGAAAACACTCCTGTGGATGTCAGAAAAAAATCATTAATATAAAATCAACCAAACAATAAATACGATTTTTGAGATATCAGTCAACCAATGAGAAGCTTCATATATCACTCCACATTTAATAAGTTAGTAACCTGACATCAACTGAGTATCTATAGCATCTGTGGTAATCCTGGAGAATACTAGGGGCTAGCTAGACTCTACTGTCTAGATAGATGTCTAGGTCTCTACCATAAACAAAATGTAATTCACTCGGAATTGGATATGGCTAGATAGGTCTAACAAGACTAGTCTACCTAGCTAGTCTATCTAGTAGCTATCTAGACCTAGATCTAGTTCAGATTTTATTATTCAGGGATAGGTGACAACTTTTGCGAGTGTAAGATTATGGAGACGTGGTTATTTGATACCATCAGATGGAGTATTATTGAGGCTATCTAGATATAGATAGACGTCTAGAACCCCATTGTTTTTCCTCGATGAACTCCTATCTACTAGATAGCTATCTAGACAAGTACCCAGATGTCTACGATTATATAAGACGTGGCATTACTATCTGGATAGCTATCTAGTCTATCTAAAAAGACATTATAATAACAACATAGGATCCTAGCTCTCTATCTAACAGAAAGCTAGGACACACTATCTATCTACAATAATATCCATTAACGATTAGTCTACACTATTTTTAACTCCCAAATAATAGACAGAGGTATCTAAGATACCTGTAAGATTAGGTTATTATAAACTAATACCATCACCATAAAAACTTACAGACGTGAATAGAGCCGATAAACAGAGAGAGAAACGACCGTGTGAAATACCTAATGTGTCACACCACCAGAGTACGATCGTTTTGAGTTGTTTTGTTTTTCTAATGTCTAACTTTAGTTTAGCTATAGATAGATAGATAGTCTAGCTGTCTGAATCTTGTCCAGATAGCTATCTCTAGCTACCAAGTTAGAACGAGTGAATAAATGGGAGTAGAAATCTAGACTAACGTCTACAGAAGAAGGTCTAGGCAATGGATTCTCATTTTATCGACACACTCAAACCTAATCTAGGATTATCCCCAATCACAATCTAGGCTTATCTAACCAGCTTATCTATCTATAGTCTATTAACGATAATGTAAGACAGAAAATACAATTGAAAACAATTCTTGTAATTACCTTCATCTCATCACTGAGAATAAATTTTTCTCCTCTGAATTCAATGTTAGCCGGCTTCATGATGGAACACTTAGAATCCTTCTTGACTCCCAGAATTCCAGCTCGGGGTCGTTCTGCTGCCACCACTTTCATAATGATATCGATTTTGTCGGATGGGGATGCTGTGTGCAGCTGGAATGTAAACACGTCCTCACTATGGGAATGACAGACTTGTGATGGGATCGAGGATCGGAGATGAGGGGAAAACAGGCCTCACCAAGTAAATAAACTATAGTCACGGAAGAAAATTAAATCCACAAGTTATAATGATAATATGCAAAAAGATGGTATAATCCAGGAAGGACAAATTCAAGTAATCCAAAATGAACACAAGATATCAACTGATATAACACACACTGGGAAAATTCATGCGTCCGCGTTCTCGGAATGCGATTGAGGTTTTGATGATTCTCAATTCTCATCACTGTCAGGTTAAAAATTTCTCACGCGTGTTGTCACTGGGAATAGGCCCCGCCCCTTGCGCATGCTCAGCGGGCAGCAATGCGCGAGCGTCGCGACCAAATCACCAATAGGAACGTTAGTTCACTGACAAAGTCGTCGCCCAAGCCCCGCCTCCTCGTCTTGTTTTGATACGTTTCTGTCCCGAAGGCAAGCGTTGTAACGTAAGTTCCCACGCTTGAAAAAGTGATACGATGTTGAAACCCCCTTATCTTTTCGTACCTCTTTTTAATCGTAAACACTATTTCATTTTTCATCAATAGTGTTCAGAACACTGAAAAAGAAATAAAATAATAAAGATATGATAAAGATGTGCACCTGATTACACATTGTTTAAATTGTATTCAATATGCTTGAGCAACACCTGTGTATAGGAATTTTTATTTTGCTTCACATGCGCTTAGCGGCGGGCTTTGACACGTGCTAAATTGCGCTTGGTATCGGAGGCCTAAACAGTTGGGCCAGACAGACTGGCGCCGACGGTGTGACGTCACGGCTCATGTCTATGTGGGTTTTGCTGTTACTGGCGCCGCTGAGACGGTCGCACACCAGCAGCTACCTGTCAATCAGTGGCACTTCAAAGAAACCGCTCTAACTGGTCTGTAAAATTGTCACCTTCGACTTCTGTTTTCTCTGACCCACTAGCGCACCTGCAGATTTACATATTGTATGTAATAATAGAATGTTTTCTAGCCGTTATAACTGGTAAATGAGGACGTTTATTACGATTCGCCTTGTGCTATATTGCAAATTGAAGACTGCTTTTCATCGAAGAAATGAGAGAACGCGAAGCGCTTATATTTGCATTATCCACTCTCAATAAAATCATTTATAGTACAGTGAATGCTCCTGAAATTGTGTATGCACAAGAAACGAATTCGCACACGTCTCTTCTCTCTCTCTCTCATAATCTTGCATATTATTAGGAAGGATACCTAATTTAATGTTTACTTATTAATGACCATGATAATGCTATGCGCAATAATTTGTATCGATTTATTTCCTTCCTGGACTGAGTTTAATAGATAATCTTATTATCATATAATCCGTTACGATTAAATTAAAAATTCTTGTTAATTGTCTGTACATTTGAAAGAAAGGTTGGTAAAACAAAGTAAGATGATCGGACATGTATACGGGCCCTTGTGATACCTATGTATGGAGGCGATGTGGTCGTGTGGTTAACACTGTGACTTTGATGGCGAGGGTCTTGAGTTCTTATCCTGCTCTACGCACTTCCATGTTTTTTGGGGGAAATAAGCTTCATTGCGATTGCCCCGCTTAACCCAAGATGAAATGGACACCGAGTCTCAAGTGAAATACGATCAAGGTTTCCCCAAATAATCATCTGGTAGCCTGGGATACGATAGATCAGTATTTTGTATAAATGAAAAGGTGTATGGGGGTCTCACTGGCGCAGAGGTACGGTTCTCGCCTCTGAAGCGAAAGGTGCCGGGTTCGATTCCCGGCAGCTACAGAAAGAAAATGATGGCATCCTGTTGAAAGATCTAAACTTATGTGAACCTCTACATCCCGTAAAATGGAATCCAACACATTCGGAATTAGATATAAGGACTTCCATCCCTGGTATACACAATAAAAATCACCAAAATGAAATTGACCTCAAATCATTAACGTATGAAGAAATACACCGGAGATTTCCTGCAAAATA
>JARBEQ010242197.1:0-11875 GCA_030265355.1 Tritonia tetraquetra | reverse complement strand
TAACATACAAAATTCACGATATTTCACCCTTCTAACATACAAAATTCACGATATTTCACCCTTCTAACATACAAAATCTCACGATATTTTCCCATTCTAGCAAATTAAATATCACGATATTTCACCCTTCTCGTGAATCAAATTAATTCTTAAATTATGTTCCTAATGATTTGATAAGTCGTTAATTAAATATGTTTACGTCCAGACTTCGTTTGCCTAAATAAAAATGCTCATCAAATTGATGTTGGTTTGTGTTCGCACGCATCGGGACGATGAAGTCAAAGGGCAACTTGGAAATATGAATATCAATTATTCTCATTTGCATATTGGAAGACACGTGCGCGAATATCGATTTTACGCTAACGTGACGCACGATATGAAATTTGAATCTGAATTACTTCCCTTGCACGCTTCGTTTATCTATTCATTCGACGAACATCTTTTCGTCTACATGGCAGCGTACAGGGTTTTTTGTTTGTTTGTGTGTGTGTGTGTGTGTGTTGTTTGTAGTGTATTTGCGTACGTTTGTGGTGAATGCGTGGTGTGTATGTTGTTTGTGAACATTTGATTTTATGAATAATTAAAACATCTACATGCAGATGTTTGTCCAGATAGCGCGAGGAATTAAAAATTTATGCAGCTTTTTATGTTGAATAAATTCTACATCCATGCTATATTATTAATGTATCCGTTTATTCAAAGATGGCAATCTAAATCAAATAGGTTTAGAGACCGTCTATTTACAATGCTGTAACTCTCTCAATTAAATTAGTGTAGAGGCATCTCTGTTTGCATATCTTTATGTCTGAATTAAATAGTTCTAGGGCCTTAATTTCAATTCCTGCATCTGTGGCGGGTAGATCAATTGATTGAGTTGTGTGTCTTTGCACTAGGTGAACCTTCGTCGCTTCAGACAGGCGTAGGTTAAAGCGCACTTAGGCCTATCACTTTTCTTATTCTCAAGGACTTTATTTTTTGTCACGTTTTAGAATAAAGCTCAAAGTGACGAATTCTTCCATTTCTTTTTTTATTTATTTGTTTGTTGTAAGTCGCCCTTGACAACACATTGTAGGTCATATCAATGGCGCTCTCCCAGAACCCCAGCCGAGGGGTGACCACTGTGGCAAAAGTAATTGTCAATAGCCTTGTATAAATGATTGATTAATGTTTTTTCAGTAGATTGCTCATGGCGCAATAAAAGGATGGTGGGCACCGTGGCCGATCACCTGCTTGTCTGAAATCCTTGGCTGGATCTATGTGTGGTTAAACGTTGTGGTAAAGATGCCTGCACTCAGAATTGTAGATGCCTCGCGAATGGTATGAGCATGGAGCTCGCCCCAACGCTGCATTCTGGTATAAATGGGGCTTGATCAAATAGATAAATGTTTCAGAAGACAATTCTTACCCTCCTCCTGCTCCCACCTTTCCCCTAGTTATGATAATATATATGATTAATGAAACATCGGAATAAGAATTAGACACATACTATTGCAACATCAAAGTCACCGTTTCAAATCTCATTATACGTATACAATCAATTGGTACAGACCTGGGCAATTTAATGGTGATGACATTTTAAACAAACGTGCCTCTTCCAAGGAAATGTTCGGTTTGTCCAGAGAATTTCCAGCTCTATTAGTCACGCGTCACACACTATCATGTTATATAATCTTTCATTCTTACCCAGTTCCCTGTTACCATTACAGTGTAGGGTCCGCTCCATGAGGCATATTTACTCTGGTTCAAGACATTAGGCCAAGCAGGTGATCAGCCCCCTGTGACTTTTTTGTGGTAAGAATTAATTTTGACCAGACCGCGGCCTTTCGGCCTACTCTTCTCGATTTTCAACTGCCAGGTTCTTTAACGTGCACAACTTGCACACGGGAGGTCCGAATTTATCGTCCGTCTCCGATAAGACTAAGTTGTTGATCTCACCTACCTTCATAGGATCAGGGGAGTGGCAAATAGGTTTTTTTTACCGAGTTTTACGAAGAAAAACAACAGCTGTCGGCGCTGGGATTCGAACCCGGTACCTTTCGCTTAAGAGGCGAGAACCATACCTCTGACCCACTGGGACCCCTGTGATATAATAAGAAGTTGAATTTAGTAAACTACACTTTGAAAAATGTATACCTATATTTAAACATAGACTGCTTACGTCGCCAGTTCTCGTGAAAGAAGAAAACATTAATTTATCGTGAAAATAGAAAACATGAATTCTCGTGAAAATAGAAAGCATCAACTCTCGTGAAAATAGAACACATAAATTCTCGTGAAAATAGAAACAACCTACTGATTACGACAGATGCGGGCGAACACCTGAAATGTTTAATTTTAGAAATGAAAGTTGGCAGTAATCGCGGCGTTTTAGACATGGTTGATGTGAATCATAGAGAGTAAAAAGAGATATCGTGACGATACGATATGTGCCAGTGAGTCAGACACCGAATGGTATAATGGGAAAACAATTTTTAAAATGGGTGAGGTTATTTGCACCATGTATCCATGCACCATGTTTTTTTTTCAGTAAATCAAAATTCACTTGGAGTATGTTTAGATGTGTCGACCGCAACTATTTTGTCGAGCAGAGTGAGCTGACATTATGTAGTACGCCGCTCTTTCATTGGTTTAAACTGATTTCTACATGGTGCAAATACTCACTTCGTAAATACAAGTTTGGTAAGCAGATAAGGTAGTACGGAAAGGTCAAGTAAAGTATCCGTTATCAAACCGTGAAGGAAATTATATTGTGTTTCACTTAATAAACACTAAGTATAAAGTATGTCCTTAAGAGCCTTTAAGGCTCACATTGGCCGGAGCTTAACCCGGTTTCGGTAGCGTGAAGTGGATAAGTGACAATTTGTCACTTTCTGGGTAGGACGTGGGTCTATCGCAGGATCGAGATAATAATCCAAGCAGGTGATCAACCCACTGTGACACTTCGTGAATAAGCGCTATATAAATGCCATAATTTACTATGTAGAACACCACCGTTAATTCTAAACGCGTACAGAATATTCCAAGGACAGGGTTGATACAAAGTTTACTCCCCCCTAAAAACAACCTATTCGACAAAAAATTAGCATTGGCTCGATGGCCATTATCACAAGATGCATAGTAAACAAGACGATGAATAAAATACAGATTGTAATGATCGTATCCTCCACAAAAAAACGTATACTGTTTCAAGCCCCAGTAACCAAGCACTGGTCAGAGATGTAGAATTGAATATCATTTTGTTTCGATTTACAAATAATTTGTCGAAAACGAGAGATCATTGGATATCCATTTGAATAGATATATTGTGATGAATTTGTTTTATACGTGATATATTATGATATATGTATATATGAAATATATTGTAAGTGTGTTTGTCTGTCAATCAATTCTGAACAACATCAGTATCATCTTCATTTTCATTGTTATTATCATTTCTATTGTCATCATTATTATTGCTGTTACTATGATATTAAGATTGCATCAATTTATGGTCAATATTATTTTTACTATCATTTTATAGTATGATTTGATGTGAACGCCATTCACATCTGCTGTAGTATACTAAATTCCCATAAAAATGTAATGGACATTAGATTAGTTTTTAATGCTATTTATTCGTGCAACATCGTTTAAAATTAAATATTTCCCATATATACTGGAAATTTGGCATTTTACAAAGATGGATATCAATCAATCATAAATACAATACACATTTCATGAGACGTATTACATACCATTACAAGAAATACAACAGTTGCAACTAGAGGCCATTCACCCCCCACCATTGATGGATCGCTCAAGGACACGGTGAAAAATAACTTGGTAGGAATCGAACCCGCGTCGTTCCGATTACTGGACGAACTACAACGCCCCCACCCCCCAGTCGGTCGTCAATTAAATTAATATTAAATTCACAATTAGATATATATTTCCATCTTCTATGTTGTGCCCCTGTGTCTTCCAATGCTCGCGATATACTCTTTCTTCCTTTATCGATAAACTCAAGTACATTTCGGTATAAGGGCGATATATACTTATATTACATAATACGTGTTATATATTACATATTATATGGGAGGCAAAAATAGAAGGCAAGAGGGGACGAGGGAGACCAACCAGAAGGTGGGAACAAGACATAAAATCCTGGTTGGGACTCACGATCACAGAGGCGGGCAGAATGGCAAATGATATATCACTGGAAAGTTCGAGAAGCAACGTCCAACCTAAGCTACGGATGATGCTGATGATATTACATATATTCAACTCGAATAAAAAATCGTCGGCGTATTTTTATATTGTTATGATTTCTATAATTCAACATACAGGGCATGACGTCAAGAGACGTTACGCCGATTTTATGTATATGGCCCATATAATTTAATATTTATGGGAAACGCTACGCGCGCTTTTAAATGTAATACCAAAGTCCGCCAGAAGAGGATGAATAAGATCCTCTTGGAAATAAAGATGTTTTATTTCGTTGTTTCTAAACGCGTTACAGTTTTTTATCTGTGTCCTGATAAAATAGTTCAGCTCTATGATCTATACTGTACTATTATCTTTCAAAGCAAAAAATGTCATATCAAAGGCAATTCTAAAGAACTTGAGAACATTCCTCGCGAACCTCCAGGGCAGAGCCATGAAAATTAAAAGGACCTGAAAAAATAACCACGCTTGGCGGGCTCTAACCCGGCCCTCCGCTTCCGAAGTCGAGTGACTTGACCACTGAGCTCACGTCCCATCGGAGATGGACTATAAACAGGAGATCCCACTTCTGAAAGGACCTTCCAGGTGACGAAAGGGTGGTAATAATGCTAACTTTAAACTTTAAGTAACACTAACTTGAACAACGATTTTTACACTGTCGCCGTAGTATAGACACGCTAATTAGATTTTTTTTTTAAACGGAAAGCTCTACTGGTAATCTCCAGTGATATGATAGTGTGTTCATGTTAAACCACCTTCCACTCCACATCGACCCCAAACCCCCCTCCAAGAGAGAGAGAGAGAGAGAGAGAGAGAGGGGGGGGGGGGATTAATCGACTATTGTTAAACAAAAACTACAAGTGCATTCTCATTACAAGCCTTGCCTTTCCTGATATACATTTCAATTAACATCGTTCGGGGAGGGGGATTATCGGGTGATGAAAACGGATCTGTGACGCGATGAACACGACATGTCATCACGCCTGTAACTGCCACACCCGAAATCAAGTCATTAAAAGTAGCATACTACTATATAGCACTTATGATAAAATTGCGTAGGGTATCCACGTTCATGCTGTATGAGCTTTACAATGTATACTTTACCCCTGTCATGCCATTACAACTCCTGCATCCTTCACAACTCCTTGGGGAGTATAAATTGCGAACTGTCTGTTGGATGCTTCAGCATTAGCATTCTGACAAGATCGTTCGCTGCCCTCCACCAGGTACTCCAACTATACCTGAGTCGAGTGATATACGCAGAGTAATATGTCCTACCTTTGAAGTGACAGGTACTGGGTTTGAATCCCAGGGGCGACAGTTGTTGTTTTTCTTAATAAAACTCGGTATAAACCTATTTACCACTCCCCTGGTCCTATGAAGGTAGGTGGGATCAAGAACCTAGTCCTGTCGGAGACGGACGATAAATTCGGAGCTCCCGTGTGCACGTTAAAGAACACTTGGCAGTTGGAAATCGAGAAGAGTAGGCCGGTCAAAATGTATTCCTATCACAAAATAGTCACAGTGGGCTGACCATCTGCTTGGCCTAATATCTTGATCCAGAGTAAACCCGCCACATAGAGCGGGCCCTACACTGTAATGGTAACAGGGAACTGGATAAGAAGAAGAAAGAAGAAAGGGTATGTACCTCCAGTTTTCACGTTTGGTGATAACAAACAGGTGGGAGAACCGCCTACTTGAGTTGTTCACTCTTTGTAATGTGAGGACGATTCTCACATGTTGAGCAAAGGGAAGTAACTAAGATATCCTCATGATACGACATGGCCACAGAGAGCCCCGTACATTTGGAGACAAGTCTTTACTAGATTATTCGTGAGGGAAAATGCCATAGCATCAAGTAGCGGAGGAGCAGATTATCTATCTCTTCTATAAATACTCTTCGGTAACAGTGACGTGGGTATGGCTATTTGCAATGCCAAGATGGTCTTGTTATAAAGATGGCCTTGGCAATGCCTCTAATCAACGGGTGACAAAAATAGAAAGTGAGAGATACTGGTAAGAATTAAAAGAGAGAAGAAACAGGCTGCCAGTAATAGACGATGTTAATGGTGTTTTAAAATAGACAACTGAAATGTACCAGATTACACTACGTTGTTGTCATCAGATGTCGTCAGGAGAAGATTAAGATAAAGGTGATTGTACACAGACTACAAAAACAAAAGAATGAAAAAAAAAATCACTGACGTTAAAAAGGACCGAGATGAAAGACGTCTGGTTTCAAATTTGGAGTGATGTCCCTTGTAAAGATTGCTTTAATCTCAGTTCTAAACTATTTCGAAATAGCCAAACGTTTTTCGTTGCTTTAATTTAGATAACGATTCAGGGGGTCTAACTTTGGTCCATTTTGTTCTTTCTCTTTTTTTTTCTATCTTTCTATTTTCACTTTTTGAAGCCGCGTAGAACTTGTTTGTTTAAGCGGTTGACTTTACTTATATTGAAATCAACGTGTTCATGACTCCACGAAACGCTATCAACGAAATGCTATCCACGAAACGCTATCCACGAAATGACGATTCTTTTTTATAAAGCAATTTAAAGACGGCAAAGACGTAACGCTAGTACGCTAAAAACAGGCGCCGGTGGCCGATCAATTAGCACGCTGAACGGGTCAAGTTAGTCAAGCTACATTGATCGTGATCAGTGTCTGGACGGGTGACTACTCGGGCGCTGTGCCCTTAGGTATGGCACTTAACTCTGCTTATCTCATTCGACTCAGGTGTAAATGAGTATCAGGCCGAGGGCAACGAACGTTCTTGTCAGAATGCTAGTGCTGAAGCGACTAACAGGCAGCTCGCACTGTATACTCCTCATGGAGTGTTATGGCCTGCCGGGGGTGAGCTATACATTGTAAAGCGCATAGAGCATGATGAACTTCGTGGGTATGCGCTATGTAAGTGTTATGCTTTACTTTTACTTCACTTTACATCGGTCAGCGAAGTCGAGCAACGACTGTCGTGGTTAATACTTGGATGGATGACAACTAGAGAGCACCATGTGCCGATCGTCCAGCGTTGTGTGCTTGTGTAAGACACTCTGATTACCTCACTCGACTGAGGTGTAAAGAAGTACCCGGGAAAGGGCAGCGAACGATCTTGTCAGAATGATAGCGCCTAACAGGCAATGCGCACTGTTTATACTGGAGAATAATGGTCTGCCGGGGATAAACGATACATTATATAGAGTATGCTATAATTTACAATAAATGGGATCAATTACTTCGCTGTATTATAATCACAACAGTGACCAACATTGCACCTTGCGTCATAATGATATAGATCTATAACACATTAATTCTTATAGAAAAAAATACTTAGCAGTGTTACTATCCTTTCGACATCTGAAGAATTTCAAAGGTGAAACCTTCTGTTTATGGTCCATCTCCGATATAATTTGAACATGTACAGCAGGAAAAGCCCATGAAAAGCGTTGACACGGCCGCGATTCGAACCGCGGACCTCCATATCTTTGGCTGGTGAGTTACCACTGATCTGCATATGAATCATTCAGAAAACCTTTCGACATCGTAATATCGTTTTAATTAAAAGGTGGAGATTTCTGTTTTACTCGTACAATTTTGGTGAATCCTTTGCAAGCTAATAGTTCAAATGCCGATTGTATTCAATGAAACCATTATTACCTTTTAACACAACGCCTGCATTACAAGAATATCAACATTGGTGGACGATGAGAAGAAGCGAAAGGAATGTACTGGGTTAATATTCTGATAATACGTCTATCAACTTATTTTACCAAGCAATTGACCAATGGTAGTCATTATAAGAATGAAAGGGCACCCGACGGAAGCGTGATAAGGACGAGGACAGATAGGGGGAGAGGGGGGGGGGGCATTCTCTCTCCGCCAGGAACCGTTACCCGGACATCCGTATCATTCACCGCACAAGATGTTTTGAACATGTCGACGAACTCTCCCTGAAGGGAGATTGTTTTTATGTCTGCGTCTTTGTATTTGCATTCCCCCTTTTGTTTGTACTGCCACTGTGCGCACCTCGTTTTCACGGATATTTACCTTTCCTGTGATGTATGTACCCTGCCACCCCTAGGACTTCACGACCCGACCTTGTATATTATGTCCTGGTAGAAGAGACAGGTAGGGTCCCAGTGGCTCAGGTGTATGGTTCTGGTCTCCTAAGCGAAAGGTACCGTGTTCGAATCCCAGTGGCGCCAAAACTTCACAAAACTCGGTATAAACATATTTGCCATCCCCCTGATCCTATGAAGGTAGGTGGGATCAAGATCTTAGTCCTATGGGAGACGTACGATACATTTGGAGGTCCCGTGTGCAAGTTGTGCTCGTTGAAGAACTCTTGGCAATTGGAAATCGAGAAGAGTAGGCCGAAAGACTGCTGTCCGGGCAAAATTGATTACTGCCACAAAAGTCACAGTGGGCTGATCACCTGCTTGGCCTAATATCTTGATCCAGAGTAAATCCACCTCATATCGCGGGCACTACATTGTAATGGTAACAGGGAACTGGATGAGAAGAAGAAGAAGAAGAAGAGATAGGTAGATATTGCTATCACAGCTTAAAGTCTAAAGTTGTTAGTTTTACGCCCTTGGCAAATCATTTTAGGTCATCTCCGACGTGACTTCTTTCCATAAGGAATCCACAGGGTCAGAGCCATCAAAAAGCTCAAGAAAAGCCCAAAGGAAAAAAATCCCATCGTCACCGCCTGGATTCAGACCCAGGTCCTGCGCACAACGTGAATTGCGTTACCGCTACGCTACGCTACGACCGCCCCCTGTAACAACCTGTCATATTTTTTTTGTTACTCGATACACCACACGATGTCAATGTCATTCATATTCATCCGCCTTAAAACCACTTCTCACAATCATATTATCATCCATAACTATATTCGGTGGAACGTTACACCACCACATATTACTTTTCATCACAAGTTTGTGCTTTTAAAATAATAGCCACGATGTATGTATCTTACTATAACGCGTCGCCTTATGTGGCGAAATCTGCTCAGTTTTCTAATCTGAGGGGTTTACCACCAAGGCAACAGTAAATATTGTCATGGCCAAAAACGTGAGCAACACCTAAAAAATGTGACGCTCTTTGTGCCATTCCAGTGTCGGGGTACAGTGGGCTGATCACCTGCTTGCCTTATCTACCTGATCCAGAGTTCTTCCAGCACTGTGTTCAGCAACGCTGGACATGGAGCTGGCCGCGACGCTCCTCTACGGGTATAATGCGGTTTGGATAACAAAACAAAACAAAACACTATAATGCTGTTAGAAGCGAATCATATTATAATGGAGCTAGCATAAACATTCGACCAGAAAAGGCTTTCAAAAAGTGTATTCACCGCATATAACTGGACTTAGTGTGTGTGATGCGTGGGGATAATATAAAAGTGCTGTAAGCTCTACGTAATTTTTTGAGAAATCTTTTTTTTCCAGGAGTTACTTGTGCTAAAAGAATAAAATGCTATCTTTATGAGAGTATTTAGAGAGTAATTAGAGTGTAGTATACAGTAAAACATCGTTATACAGCCCCCAATTAAACTGCCATTTTTGCTTACATCCTGCTTTTCACCATGGTACGGATCTGATAAACTTGTTCCATAAAAAATTTTTTAACGCCATTCTCTTCATAACACCAATTTTCCTTTGGTCCCAGAATTGGCGGTATAGCGAGGTTTTCTCCACTCTGATCAGTGTTTGGGTCTTGTCCCCGATTTGACCTTTTGAACCTTGGAAACTTTTAAAAAAGGACAAAATACAAGGACGCGGAACGTTTCTGGTAAAACCCATCCTCATCTCTTCTACCTTTTAACCATTTTTTTACCTATAATTCCTGGCAGCCCACATGACTTTAAATAGCACGCCAGGCACATACTGTACCTTGTTCAATAACCGTACATGTTACTCGAACATTAGCACCCAAAGGAAACATCACTCTCTTGCTGACCTCGGTAAATAGGCTTGAATCGTGTATCTTATTATTGACACTCAACGTACAATGCTTACGATCAAAGAAGATGAGTGTTTGGCTGGTTCCAAATGCGGTGAGTGTATAGTATATCCCCATAAGTTGTATATGTAAAAAGTTCAAAGTTGTCAGTTATACGCTCCTGACAACACATTTTAGATCATATCAAAAGCAGTACCTCCGATTTATAGTACTTCTCCGATAGGGCTTGATTCCATAAGTCCTAAGGGAAAAATCCCTAACATCGCCGCTGCCAGGATTCGAACCCAGGACCTTCGACGCACTTGAAGCGAATACGTTACCGCTATGCTGCGACACACCGATTTCTTTAGTTTAAAAAAACTACCGTATTTATTTTTGCTATTGTAAATACCGGATCGTTACACCGCTTTGTCGTAACATTGAAGTGGTGACTTCCTCGTGTATATCCGTGTTTATCTATGTGTTCTGAACACTTCTGTGTGATGACGGACTGTCGTACTGCTTAAATGTGGTCAGCGCAGTCTTGAACATGTGATCAGCGCAGTCTTGATGTAATAAACGCTGTCTTACAATTCTGTCTTTCTTTCTTATCCAGTTCCCTGTTTCCATTACAGTGTAGGGCCCCCTCCATGAGGCGGATTTATTATGGATCAAGATATTAGGCCAAGCAGGTGATCAGCCCACTCTGACTTTTTCGTGGTAGGAATTAATTTTGACCGGCGGACAGCGACCTTTCAGCCTACTCTCCTCGATTTCCAACTGCCAAGGATTCTTAACATACACAACTTGCACACGGGACGTCCGAAGTTATCGTCCGTCTCCGATAGAAGAAGGTTCTTGATCCCACCTACCCTCATAGGATCATGGGAGCGGTTATACCGAGTTTTATGAAGAAACATAAGAGCTGTCGCCGCTGGGATTTGAACACGGTACCTTTCTCTTCGAAGGCCAGAACATACCACTGAGGACCTGGGATCCCCGTCTCACAATTATGTTTCAAAATAATTCACTTTATCCCCAAATCAGGTCGATGAAATGGGGAAAGGGGAGGGAGTCAAAGGAGGTTTACAATATTTAGAATGTCCACTTAAGCTTGGATGTGATAAGGGTCTTCATTGACAGTCATGAAAGGGACAGTCGTGGCCGAGTGATTAAATCTCTCGACTTTTGGTCGGAGATCTTGGGTTCGAATTCTGTTCTGTGCAAGGTTTTATTTCTTTCTGCATCCTGTCTCTCTTTGGCCTTTCACAATACCCAGGGCTCTGCCCTGAATCTTGTGGAATATTTAGGCTCTGTCAGACCGCATCTATTTGAAATGTTTTGTTTGTTTGATCGAACCCCATTTTTACCCCAGAACAGTGTTGGGACCAGCCCCATTTTCAGTCATGAAAAGCACTCGTGAAACCCGGTATAAATCCAGGCACCCCGACCACCGAGCATTGCTGAACACAGGGTTGGAGATGACTGTGGAGCAAAGAATTTCAGACAAGCAGGTGATCATGATCAGATCTCTGTGTCATAAACTCTGTATTGACACCAGGAGCAATACACTGAGCAGTATAAATCATAAGCAGTGTCAATAAACGAAATAATGTAGCCCTTGTGGTCACCTTCTCAGCTATATTTAGGACCTACCCTACCAGCACAGTCCGGTCCGGTCCGATTCACAACTACATGTCATTGGCGTTGTGTCCTTAGGTAAGG
>JARBEQ010242164.1:0-11881 GCA_030265355.1 Tritonia tetraquetra | reverse complement strand
GAGAGAGAGAGAGAGAGAGACAGAGAGGAAGAGAACAGAGAGAGAGAGAGAGAGAAAGTAGAGAGAGGAAAGAGAGAGAGTAAAGAGAACGAGAGGAGAGAGAACAGAGAGAGAGTAGAGAGAAGAAAGAGAGAATGAAGAGAGAACGAGAGGAGAGAAAACAGAGAGAGAGTAGAGAGAGGAGAGAGGAGATAGAACGAGAGAACACACCACACAGAGAACAGAGAGAGAGAGAGAGAGAGAGAGAGAGAGAGAGAGAGAGAGAGTGAACGAGAGGAGAGAGAAGGGAGAAGAGAGAGAGAGAGAGAGAGAGAGAGAGATGGAGAACGAGGGAGCAAGAGAGAGAGAGAGAGAGAGTAGAAAGAGATAATCGTGAAGGAGTACAGAGGCAGTAGACAGAGATTCAAGCTATCTGCATGTGGTAATAAAGATAATACACGGCCATACCACGAACAAACCATATCCCTTCCTCCCCTTCCCTTCCCGCCCCTTCCACCTTATCAGGCCATGAAAAACAGTCTGTGTTTGTTGATATTAGACTCCGCAAAACAGACGGACAGATGGAGAATGATTTTTAATAGGCCCGATTGTCCACGTTGAAACTGTATCCGACACCGAAAACGAAGCGGTTTCGTTGTATAAGATACACGTTTCACTCAGTTCTTCTAATTTATCTTCAATGTTATAGGCTGTGGATTGTTGGTGTATTTCACGGACTGAAATGATTACCCTCCTGCTGACAAGCCTCGCCATTCTCTCTGGTTTCTCGAACAAGACGTAGAAGACCGCTGCAACAATGGCGTGGTGTAAACACGAGCTAATGCCATGGTAACAAGAAGAAGGATAACTTGGACAATCAAGATTACAAGGGACGTAACTCTAAACAAAAATGATGCGCAAGAAGATGGAGGGCAGAAAGCTGTTGGGGGTTGGAACAAATATTGGGATAGCGAGACGGGATTATAAACACTAGCATATCGATAATAAACCAGGGGATAATTAAGAAGATAAGACCCGAATTAATGAGAGAAAGGTAAACATGGAAATATAAGAGCGATATGGATTACGATAAACGTGAATAGGGTATTGTTCTATCGTTGGCAATAATAAGTATATGTAAAATGAATAAAGGAATGAACAAAATTGGTGCCGTCTTTGCAGTTACATTTGGGAACTGTAACACACGATATGAATAAAGGAATGAACAAAATTGGTGCCGTCTTTGCAGTTACATTTGGGAACTGTAACACACGATATGAATAAAGGAATGAACAAAATTGGTGCCGTCTTTGCAGTTACATTTGGGAACTGTAACACACGATATGAATAAAGGAATGAACAAAATTGGTGCCGTCTTTGCAGTTACATTTGGGAACTGTAACACACGATATGAATAAAGCAATGCTGAATACCGTCCTTTTGCTGAATCGTTGATTCTAGTTCCGGGCATTACCCGACTCCACCCTGTTCTCGAATAGTCCCGTATTCGTAGGTTTCTGTACTCGAAAAGTTCCGACCCGGATCGACTCGTGACGTCAACAAAGAAACGCAATAGAAATAAGAAGCCTTCCAGTCACACCCGTCGCCTTGGAATCGATACCAAATGGAACATCCTGATTGGTCGAAACGCACACGGATGAACAGACCCGCATACTTAATCAGGGAGACCTTCCAATCACATCCTTCACCTTGGAATCGAGACCAAATGCATCGATGTGATACGTTAAAATGATTACAATTACCGTTCTCGAATGGTCCCGGACCGAACCGCACAAACAATTTGGGAGGCCTTCCAATCATTTCAATCGCCTTGGACTCGAGACCGATATGATTATTGTGGCTTTATTTTAACTGTGATGAAAGATTTCGGGCCGAACCGTACCGAAGGAAGTACTCGAATGCGGCCCCGATTTGTCCCGGATTCGAGACCAGTGACCAATCAGGTACTTGTTGATTCCCTCGCATTTTGACGCAGAAACAGACTTTGTACAGTTCTAAAGGCTCTGTTCTAGAGAGTCGGTTGAAATCTTCATATTATCCTACCACAGACAAACAATTAACAGAAAGAGCCGCCTTGTGGTTGTAAAGACCAAACTATTATCTTCCGACTTCGTACAGATTACTACCGACTAAACTTTCTTATATGAATATAACGAAAGCAGAGTCCTCAACCGAATGCGAGGGTAAGGGAGAAAACAATAAATAGTAAAACACTTCCTCCAGACATGCCCATTGCTTACAGACAAAAGAAAGTACTTACAGCTGATAATTCGGTTTTTAACAAACTGTGAGTATCGGGGGAGCAGCCCAGGAAATTGCAATTCTTATTAGATTAAATCGACGGGAATGCCAGATGGTATCGAAACCGACTCACGAAGGTTGGAATTAGTGTCCAACTTCGTCTAAGCAACAAAAAAAAAAAAAAACCCACAAAAAAAAAAAATAGCAAACAAAAAACCCGACAACCAACACAAAGACTGACATCCTTTAAGTGAATTTTGTTCTCTCCATAAACTATAAATGTTCCTATCAATTACTCGATGTTTTCCACCAGTTCATTATTACCCGTGCTGCCTTCTTAGCGGAAGTTGGAAAGCATAACAGACCAGCCTCACACCCGTGGTTTTACGAGCTGTTTACAGTTACGTAGCGCCAACAAGTTTATTTAGACTTGCATGGCAACCGTGCCTACAACCTTTGATGTCACATTAACGAGAACAAGAACAACGAAAGGAGGACAGTTCCATTCTCTGCGATTCTTCCATAATATTCCCTTTTTTCGAAATTATTTTTTCTCGTTTTTGTTTCAGACCTTTCAATTTTGAAAACATGTTTCCCCACCGCCTCTTACTGTTGTTTGTGTAAACCTGATTAAACAAGATGTCTGTTTCCTTTTGTTCTCCGCAAACACAAAGATGCTGGGGAGTTTTCTTGTTTTCATTTCTTGGTGTGGCTGCAGTGCAGTGTTACTGTTTGGCCAAGAGACATTTGATAGACACATACATTTATTGCTTTTCGCATTCTACACCTAGCTTATCTTTGCACAGCAACACTAGCATAAATATCATATCATTTCTTTATGTTATATCATACTTTTGTCTACGTGCTATAATGGTGACTATTGTCAGTCTTATTCCCATTCATGACATTACATAGTCATAATATAAACATCACAATCCTGCTTTTTATATAACCAATACTTTCGTTGTAAGATAAGATAAGATAAGATAAGATGGCACTTTATTTATCTTTTGCAGGTGCATTGTAATGGTAAAGCAGCATCCTAGTTTTGAAAATGCGCCATAGAAATGTTATTTATTATTTACTATTATTATTAGACACAAACAAGCAAAGAATCAAACATAGTATGAATTTCTGCAACATTCAGTAGCTATAAATTAAGTAAACAAACACCGATAAATATACGGACATAATTACTAGAGATAGATATTACTAGAATTTAGCATGTCAACCTTGCAACGAAGTTACAACAATTTTAAAGCTGTGTGTAAAACAGATAATAATATTGTTATTATTGTTGTTATTATCATAATCGTCGTCCTCTTCGTCCTCCTAGTTGTTATCGTTAATACTTTTATAATTACTGTTACTGTCTTTCTTATTTTCACCTTTATTGTAGTTGTTGTTATTATCATTTTAATTAGATATATTATTATCTCCCTCATCCCACTTCATCGAACAACACTGTTCTAATCTTCCATCCTTCCCGTGCTCACACTGTCTCTGAGACCATCGTTGTATTTTTGTTCCAACAGCAATTATTGTTGTTCTTTGTTTTTTTTAGCGGTTTAATTAAAGAGAACTAATTACCTGCTTGTCAAAAATTCATCATCCCGACGGGGTTGAGTTCAAAGCTTCGTGTTTTACTGTTCGTGGCGTCTGATGTACTTTATACAGATATGGATCTTTTTGAATGTGTGTCTGTGTGTGTGTCTGTTTGTGTGTGTTTGTGTACATGATTATTGCATAGTAGTTGACTTTAATCTATATGGGCTCAGTTGCAATGATGGTTACAAGATGTTTTATGTCCATAAGCATATGTGTAGCAAAACACGTGAAAGCAAACAGGAATATCGATACAAATCTATATAAATGGAATAATGAAAGAGATCATTTTAATGTTTGATGATGATGATGATGATGAGGAGGAGGAGGAGGAGGAAAATGAAGATGATGGCAGTGGTATCTAAACAAATACCTGACACTCATAACCAATAACTGCCTAAAATAGGTCTTTGCAATAAAACTTACACTTCAGTCGAGTGAGGCAATCGAAGTGAAGTTTATAAAAAGTTCTAAAATGTGAAGTTTTACGCCTTTTTCAACACATACAGGTCATATCAAATGCGGTTCTAAAGAACTTGAAAAGATTTTATGTGAATCTCCAGGGCAGAGCCATGAAAACTCTGATAGGACCAGAAAAAAAACCCATGCTAGGCGAGTTCGAACCCGGTCCTCCGCGCACGAAGTCCAGGGAATTAGTTAACCACTGAGCCACGGACGCCACGAAGTGAAGTTTCTAGCCAAAGAAAAGAATAAAGCGATTGAGCGGGACTCGAACCCACGCCCTTTGTCATGGAAGTAAGCACTCTGTCATAAAAGTACGCACTTTGTAATGGAAGTACGCACTATGTCAGGGAAGTATGCACTCTCTCATGGAAGTACGCAATCTGTCATGGAAGTACGCTCTATGTCATGGAAGTATGCACTCTGTCATGGAAGTACGCACTCTGTCATGGAAGTACGCACTCTGTCATGGAAGTACGCACTATGTCATGGAAGTACGCACTATGTCATGGAAGTGCACACACTGCCATGGAAGCAAGCACTCTGCCATGAAAGTACGCACCATGCCATGGAAGTAAGCACTCTGCCATGGAAGTAGACACTTTGCCATGGAAGGACGCACTATGCCATGGAAGGAAATAAGTACTCTGCCACAGAAGTACGCACAATGCCAGTTCTTCTCCAAACGTACCCTTTATTCGACTCATATCGTGAATATCCTACACTGTTTCCCAAGGCCCCGAACAGAATGGCATCACATCTCCCTCACATTTCCACCTTGCTCTCTCATTAAGTACGTTCGTTTACCCTTCTCATGAGTTGTATTTGACTTTATGTGTCTTCAATGTGAGAAAGATGTGATGCACCCCCCTCCGTCTTTGGGGCCGAAACAAGCCCACAGTCCACATACCGTACAAGCTTTAGAACCATGGAGTTGTCACCACAACACGGTTGTTGTTGCTGGGTGTAGATTTAACGTTTGAATGTATATTATTTAACCATACATGTTGAAGAGCCATCACACCGTTACTAGCAGCGTTGAGAAGGGGAAAAAATGTTGGCGTCACTCACCATCTGTTGAATTGTCACGCCTCGCCCGTGAAATTGTTTGTTTATCTTTCTTTGCTCGAGTTTGCTTGCATGAGGCCTACATAACGCGTTTCTAAAATACACAGGTATGACGCGTAAAATAAAGCAAAAAAAAAAAATAGTGTGGGACGATGAGCTGTTGGCAAAGCAATGAAAGCAAAGTGAGTGCTCGGATGTTAGCAAAACATGGCCACACGTTTAAATGAATAAATATAAAAATACAATTTCAAAGACACACGTGTTTTCAATTACAGCGTTTCACGTTTTCGCGTTCAACTTTTACAAAATCACTTAGCCGTCTTTTTAACAGCAATTTGCGGAACAACGTTAATTACAAATAAATAGTCTAGTCGTAAAGACAATAACAGTTATGGTTTCTCTGAAGCACCGCCAACATTCGAAGTAAAGGTTGAAGACAGGGGATGCTTTAAGCCCTATGAAATTTGCGATTGTGAAATAATTTTGATTTTTTGTGTTATAGGTCCTACATTAATATCATTTGTTTGTTTGTTTGATCTAACCCCATTAATACCACAGAGCAGTGTTGGGGCCAGCCCTATGTTCAGTCATGAAAGGCACGCAAGATACTCGCCATAAATGCAGGCACCACGACCACCAAACACAACTGAACACAGGGTCGGTAATTCCATGGATCAACGATTCTCAAACAAGCAGGTGATCACCCCACTGTGTCCATAACTCTTTACTGGCACCATGAGCAATACACTGCTGAGTAGTATTAATCGAAGACATGCCAATAAACAATCAATGTAGCCGTTGTGGGTATCCCCTTAGCAATTGATACACACTGGGAAGGTTCTACCACTCTGGGCAAATTATACAAAGAATATTACTCTGATTTTCATCTCGATCACTTAAGAGTGGAAGCATGATCAAATATTTTACATTGTAGTTCTAATTGAATGTATTCGATAAGCTTCCGGCCCAAAACGAGATAAGCGTTCCGCGCATGCGTCGTCATTAGCTTCCCGTTTGAGACTTTCAGAATAAGTAAACAAAACTTTTCAGCGATCAATTCATCATCGAAATTGGATTATTTTCGCTTTTGTTTGTGCGGATTAATTGTGTAATTTTTTAAAAACCTTGTTACGTCATAAGTTATCTTGCGGAGTTCCGGGGTTCTAAACCTGTCGGTCGACTATTTTTCTCTGGACGTTTAACAGTTTTCAAGGCCATGCCCTGCCTTTTTCGTGTATCTTTCATCTCTCAGCTTTTTCCACTGGACCGTTGCATTCATGTTCAGAGAGAAATTCCTTCACACCAAATGTGAAGTTATGTTCATTGAATGGATTTTGAAATCGCTTAATTACAAATGATATTATTATGATAAACGTAAAGTCAATGAAAATTGTTTTGTTTTGTTTTGTTATTATCGAAACCACATTATACCCCTAAGGAGTGTTGCGGGCAGCTGGCTGATTTCTAATAACACAACATCATGTTGGTTGTTTAACGAGTCTAGCAAGAATCAATCTTGACTTGAGGTCCGAATACAAGCTGGTGTCAAGGGTGGCGTTTACAGTTTATGATCCCATGCTGTCTGTGGGTAATAAGACGGATCAGAATCATTAGAAACCCTCGCGTCAACAGATGATTGACTTTTCTCCACAGCTGCGACAGGCTCAGGCCTCAAACAGAGTGACCTCACATCTCCCTCAAATTCTCGTTGCTCTCTCAGCGAACAGAAAGTCTAATATATTTATAACCCATGCGAAAGGAAAACAGACGCGCTCCGTGCAAGTAAAGGGGTTTTATAGACGTCACTAAGAGAGCAACGACACTGCGAGTGAGATGTGATGCCATTTTGTTTGTGACATAAGGGGAAACAGGAAATAAACTCACACTGAGTTATATTACTCATGTCGAGTTAATGATAACACCCCATTGATTTTCTTACAAACATTTGATTTCCTTATAAATCAATAGAACTGGGCAGGGGACTTGCGAACCATGAATTAGTTCTCCTTAATGAAACCAGAATGAGTAAGTAATACAATCACTAGATAATTTGGTATCAAGCAAACATGGAAATTATACATTTAATGGCTATTTTGCTGGCCCGCTCACATATGTTCCATTTTTTCTTGAGACCATTGTATCACTAATATCGCCAGATCCCCTTTGATTTCATTTATGTGTACTATATTTTCCTGGAAAGGCACCGCCCTTCTTATAGAGATTATTAGTCGTGTCCATAGACGTATGTCCAAAATACGAGGCCCACCTTTCAGGTTTGAATCTTTTTTTTCCCCAAAATAGAAAATCAACATTTTGAAAATTGCAAATTTTAAGCAGTTGTGACAAGAAAAATAAATTTTAAATTTAAAAAAAAATGAAACTCGAATTCAATTCAAGCAAAAATGATTCTCAATCGTTCTCATGGGATCGTTTAAAGATGATTTACTTTTTAAAAATTATAATATAATGTGATGTCCCGAAATTGACGGGAAAAACCAAAAACAAAAGCAAGAAATGACCAGATCATGCAATACTTTTTTAAAGGTATCAGTTTGAAAGCTTGAATTTTATATATTTTAAAATCCATGTTTTAAAAAACAGCAGATGTTATTTATTTATGTTATTTTTCTATGGATATAATAATATAATCTTTGTGTATTATGTCAGTGGGTATCGTCTGACTCAAGCTGTTTTGATGCCTACTCTTGTTTGGAAAACGGCAGCGGGGGCGTTAGAGATGTTTATTGTTCCCTTGTTTAGTCATAGTTGTTATTTACCAGATACAGACAATGAAGACAGTGCTATGGTGGTTACAGAGTTTTGCACAGTACATACTCACACCCTTAATGTTTGCTCGTGTTTGATACTCGGCAGCGGGGGCGTTAGAGATGTTTATTGTTCCCTTGTTTGTTTAGTCATAGTTGTTATTTACCAGATACAGACAATGAAGACAGTGCTATGGTGGTTACAGAGCTTTGCACCGCACGTACTCACACCCTTATCAAACCACCCTAGGCATCGGGTTACAGAGTTTCCTCACGCAGAGATGGCAGTTATGACCTTCGCGTTCTCCCTTCTCGTTTCCAAACTCTTTGTTAGCAACGTATTTAATGGTAATTGTCTGTGGATGTTTTTTTTAATTATCATTTACTCTCGTATCGGTACTGCTGTTGAGTGTTCTTTTCCCCATCCCCCACCACTAGTCATTACATTTTGTTATCTTTGTTTTCACATTCACCGCGTAACGCTGTTATAGTAAAACATACTTCCAGTAATCTAGTTAGGGTGTTGTATTATGTATTGTTTCCAAAAGGGGAGAGCACTGTTTTCATAACCTTATTGTTTCCACCTTTCATATTCCCGCTGTTCCTCCTCTTCTTCTTCCTTTTCAACGATAACAATAGTAATATAATAACGAAAGGAATCTATACATTATTACCGTTTTCAATTTAGATGTTTGTTCACTAACTAGGTATTAGGTAATACAACGATGAAGAAAAATACGTCTTTTCGTTGATGGATACTTAACATTTTACAGCATAGGTATTTCAGGTTTTTTCTAACAATGCGAGTGTGGAGGGAAAGAAAGGAATGACAACTCTCTCATTACAAAATAAGTTTCCCTCTTCCCTCGTTGCGTTATTGTTGTAATCATACTAGACGTTTTATTGCTCTGCCCTGGAGTGGAATCTTTTCTCAAGACCTCTTGAACCGCGTTTGATATGACCTTTCTGAGTTTCAAAAGATGTAAAACTTCAAAGTGTAAAACTATTTTTAATGGGAATTGATTTTCAATATTGCATTATTTTGAATTATCCTTTATTGTATTAGCCTTGGAATATAAAACTAATATCCACTGATATCGACGAGAATATTATAATATTGCTCATCTTAAATCACAATCTTAGCAAACAACTTAACACTCTTTGGTTTTCGTACAAACACGATGTCCATAGGAGTGCTTAGCCCAGTTTAGGGAACGTGAATACGACATAATGTGACAATTAGTTACTTTCATCACGCTGGTATATTGCAGTTTTCTTGCCCAACTCTCAGCTCAGGCAATCAGAGTGAAATTTCTTACCCAAGAAAAGAAAGGCATGTCAGGGGTTGGGATTGGGGGTCGAACCTGCGACCCAGAGTCAGCATATTATTAAGTCCAGTGTCTAGACCACTCAGCCGCCTCATGTAAAGTCTAACATAGTATGAATGAATGAACAGGGCCCGAGGTCCCGTGTGCACGTTGCGCACGTTAAAGAACCATTGGCAGTTAACATCGATAAGAGTAGGCCGTAAGGCCGCTGTCCGGGCAAAATTAATTCCTACCACAAAAAGGTCACAGAGGGTTGATCATCTACTTGGCTTAATATCTTGATCCAGAGAAACCCAGACTCATTGTACTGTCCCTACACTGTAATTGTAAAAGGGCCTTTCGCGTTTGAGTGCTCCGACTGTGACGCCTCGGCTGCTTTTCCAATATTTGCTGTTAGCTCTTGCTCGCATTTTTTGTTGTCTTGCGCTAGGTATCGTGTATGAAGGCACGGTCTTCTGTGCAGTGGAGTTTCAGTGTTTTGTTGTTAAGACGGGCATATTATGACGACTGGAAATACACAGACAAATTGAGGGTGTCGTAACATAGCAATGACACGTTCGCCATAATATGCGCAGAAGGTCCTGGGTTCACACCCAGGCGGTGAAATGAGAATGTTTTCCTTTGGACTTTCTCAGAGTTTTTATGACTCTGATCCTGTGGATTCCTTACGGAAAAAACTCCTATCGGGGATGGACCATAAACCCGAGGTCCCACCTTTGGTGTGGCCTATACAACGTTGCCAAGGGCGTAAAACTAACAACTTTAAAACTTTTAAACTATATTATTTCCTAAAGTTTCATTTAAAAAATGGAATTTCACCTCCCTTTTAGATAGGTATTTTTCCTGGACAAGAATGCTTGAAAAGGAAACAAACAAACTTATTCCGGAAAACGATAAGTGTTTTGAATTTCTTCTTATTAACAAGGCCTCGTATCAAATCAGTTGAAAAAAATATATTCACACTCGTCTTTCGCCATCCAACCATGATATTGTATTATTTTTTCCTTTCCATAAACTTGTCGGTAAAAAAAACAAAAAACACGTAAAATTGACGCTGTACTTTGTCTGCTGTCAGAATTCCCAAATGGTACGTACATAATTCGTGTCCCCACAGAATCGTTTCTATGGCTAATGATGCAAGGATGGATGCTTTCATATTTTTTGCGAGTCGGCATCACTGTAGGGAAATAATGAGGGTATTAATATTTATATAGATCCATTCACGTCGATAAAGGAGGATAACAGAGCATGAGTGCCCATAACGTCGGCTAGTTATTTATTCCTCTTTTCTCTAACTCGTTCCCTCGCACTACTCCCACCACCTCCGGAAAGATGTCACCCGTTTATCATCGGTGTGTGCATATACGCGTTTTTCGTGTTTGATTTATGTAGTGTGTCGTATGTGTTTGTGTGCGCCTGTGTGTGTGTGTGTGTGTGTGTGTGTGTGTGTGTGTGTGTGTGTGTGTGTGTGTGCGCGTTCTTTCGATACGTTGTCTATTTTACCATTGCTAGCATAACATACGTATGTGTTATATTCGGCTTGCTGAAAATCTTTGATCCATAACATTTATGGCTCTGTGTTCAGCCATGCCTGGTGGTCGGTGTGCCTGCATTCACATGGCAAGCATCTCGTGTTCCTTTCATGGCTGGATATTGAGCTGACCCAACACTTCTTTGCGGTATCAATTATCACTATCATCATCATTTTCATCAACATTATTATCATCATCATCATCGTCGCCGTCTTCATCATAATCATCATTTTTTTTTTTTAATATATCAGATAAAATTAATCTTTATAATAGGAAGAATTAATTATGCCGTGTGTCTTGTGCTTTCCTTTTGGGTGATGTCTAGTTGAAAGGTCCAAACAGAACGAACAAATAATAGGATTAAAATGTCAAGTGTCTATTGAATAGTTCTATCATTTCTCCACAACATAGGAAGGAAATAACAAGCCTGTTCGAATGCCTTGTTTATTAGACGTCATGACATTTCACTTTCTAGTGTGTCTTTTCTTGGTGGATTTTTGTTTCTGCGTCTTTATAATTTGTTCTGTTATATCCTTGTTGCTGTCTGATCTATCGTTTAATCTGGGACATTTTGAATTACATTGTTTAGACAAAAGAGTTTAGTCTCACGTTTGTTCCCGTCTCATATTTCTGTTTTAAAATACCGCAACGCCCAGTTCCTTCAGGATCTCACCTCCTCTTCCTGACCCTTTGGCTCTCTCTTTCTTCCTTTGTGTACCAAATTCGTAAACTCACCAAAGGAATCAGAAAAACGCAACACACGTAACAAAATCCGCAACTCAGCAATCCCCTAAAGAAATCAAGAAGCCGCAATATCAACAACAAAGACAAAGTGAGAGAGAGAGAGAGAGAGAGAGAGAGAGAGAGAGAGAGAGAGAGA
>JARBEQ010242153.1:0-11883 GCA_030265355.1 Tritonia tetraquetra | reverse complement strand
TGATCCTGAGAAATCCAGCCTCATAGTGCTGGCCCTACACTGTAATGGTAAAAGGGAATTGGATAAGAAAGAAAGAAGCTTATAACAGGGAAATCCTGCCGGTCCCATCAGTCCCATTATATCCAAGTTTGACTGTATATATATATATATGAATGATTAAGAATCCGACATAAAACTCAAACCAACTTCTTTCAAAACATGCAGATTTATGACAGACAGTCTCACACTGTTTGCATGTATAGGGAGGGACTGTACTGACTGTTCATGATGAAGATGATTATTTATGACCACTCCATGACAAATACACTTCCGTCTTTCATACACACTCACACAGCTACCGCCTCATCTTCCTCAAATTGTACATTAACTAATAAAAAGACCAAGGAGCTTGTGGAAAATTGTTTTATTAAGCCGAATGATCGCATAAAAGAGCATTCTAAATCGGTGAAATCAACTTGAAAAACTTGGGTAAAATCCAGAGCAAAAGATATCACAGTAGCTACTAAATAAAATAAAGCAAAAAATATTTTTCGTTTGCAAAAAATTACTACAATTATTATCACAGATTCTTTTCTTCCAACTTCCAACACGACTTGTTCTATCTTCAAAACAATACAGAATGTCAATGTATCCGGCGTTGTTATTGTTACTCTCCAACCAGAATTAAGACAAAATAAATATAACAAGAATAAAGAATACAAAATCATTCACTTAAGGAAAAGAGAAAATTGAGCGCACCTTGTTGTTGTGACCTTGAAAGATTCTATGGCATCAATGGGAAAACATGATAGAAAAACATAAATTACACATGTCATCATAAACCAATTTTTACACACACAGAACCAATAAACCCCCCAAATACAATACATTAGTTTTAGCACGTTTTTTCTGGCCCATCAAAAAGACAGCTCTTTCTTGTCTCACAGCTCAAACTTTTTTTCAAAATGTACGACTTGCTGTTTTCACAAGTTTTGCGCATCTGCAATTTCCATCTTTGCTCTTTACACCGTTGTTAGAAATGAGTGAGAGATGGTGGTAGCTACAAAGGTACATGATAGCCAAGTACAAGCCCTTCTTTGCTCTTTACACCGTTGTTAGAAATGAGAGAGAGTGAGAGAGATGGTGGTAGCCACAAAGGTACATGATAGCCAAGTACAAGCCCTTTCATTTCGATAGGCCAGAGAAACATAAACATAAAACCAAACAATTCACATTTAACTCCACTCAAGATGTATACATTGGTCACAATAAAGTAAAAGGTAAAAAATACATTTGTTGTCTAAGGAATGGAAAGTGGTGTGAATGGAGAGCTTTAGGTTTACCCTGTACCAAGAGTGGGTGTGTACAATTCATACATACATGCCAATATTATATCATCAGCTAGTTGAGTTGTGTGTGTACAATTCATACATAGCAATATTATATCATCAGCTAGTTGTGTGTATACAATTCATACATACATACCAATATATCATCAGCTAGTTGTGTGTATACAATTCATACATACATACCAATATATCATCAGCTAATTGAGTTGTGTGTGTACATGATACAGTCCAACATTTATTCATCGTTCTTTCTGGGACAGAGAAAAATGGATGCTCAGTATTTATATTGAGGACTTCACATGTCCTGTTGAGTGAATTTCTACAATTAAGTATTCTATTTTGTTGATAATTACAGTTACGTGGTTTCAACACAAAATGTTGATGTGCAGTTACACTTATAACTGAAATTATAGACAATAAACCACGTAACTGCTTATATCCTACAGTCAATCTGAATGTGAAATCATCCGTCGCCTCTAAAGCGTGCATGTGCTAGGTCACGTGATCTGTTAACTGGGAACCAGATTTTTTTAGGTAAACAAAAGTCTTGGCCTAAATGGTTAGAGCATAACATAACACCGTCGATATATTTGTAACAAAAAAAATCAGGTGGGTAACAAATTTATTTACTTCTTATAAAAAGCAACAAATTTATTTACTTCTTATAAAAGCATTAGATGGTTCTTTGGGCTTTCCTTTTGTTTTTTGCTGTTTTAGGGCTCTATCGACACAGGTAGGTCATTTCAGCGCCCGTCACACGGAACCGTGGAGAACATTTGTAGTTTTTAAGACAGTTGTCAAATCAGGACAAGGAAGTTTCTATTTGACGATTTATGGGTTAAAGTTAAAAGGAAAATAAAAATTACATGCAACACTCTACTAACTAATCAGCAGTTATTTGTTCCATAGCTTTCTATGTCAAGACAAAAACTTTGAGCCTCAAAACCAAAAACACTTAAGTATACAAGTTGTGATATCTCCAGGTGGAATTTGGTGTGTGATGAACAATTTCAATAATACTGGTTTGACAGCTTTAGAAAAAAGCAGCACAAAAATTCGTTCAGCGGAATCAACAATGCCATTTTGAAATATAGCATTCTTTCTTATCCAGTTCCCTTTTACCATTACAGTGTAGGGCCAGCACCATGAGGCTGGATTTATCTGGATCAAGGTATTAAGCCAAGCAGGTGATCAACCCACTGTGACCTGAACTATATGACCATATGAATTCACACTTTTCAATGAAACTATAACAACTAAAAAATACAAATCCCCCAAAATTGGGAGACATTTCACCCCAAAAAACCTGCAGTAAACTGCATTGATGACGGGAAATAATTAATCAAATCACCTCAATAAAAATTCTGGAGAAAAAAAATGAAATCCTAATAATGAACCTTGTACAGCGCCAATGAGCACCTTCTTGATGGATATGCGCGCTATACAAGTGATGCATATTATTATTATTATTAATAATGACTGCAATGTATAATGTGTAGCATCAATGCAATGAACGTTATTCTGTTCTATTTAGAAAAAACTATTTGAGCATTATCACATATGTATTTTATTTTGGGTGATGGGCTATTTAAAGAAGTGAATCCTCAATGACTAACCATTTCAATCTATAACTTGTAGCAATGAATAAAAAAGTTATTCAGCGTCACTCATCTAATCAACATGACTAAGCTACATACAATAACACAGCATCATCTTCCACGTGGGAAGGCAGGGAGGGGAAGAAAGAGCTGTAGGAATACTGGCAATGGACAGGAACTAATCTATAACATTAACATGACATCAACACACTGAGAGAACACCAACACACAACCGTTGCCGCCACATGTTAAACCTCATAATTCTTTAAAACTCATTTTACCAAGATTAAGAAAAGGATGATTCAATGTAGCAACAACAAACACAGTAAAAGTATGTCTTTAAGACTTAAGAGCCTTTAAGGCTCATAGGACCAGAGCTTAACCTGGTTTCGGTAGCGTGAAGCAGACAAGTGACAATTTGTCACTTTTGGGATAGGTCACTTGTCTATCGCAGAATACTTTCCCAAGACTCGTTTGAGAACGCAGTAAGCTAGTGGACAAAGATATGTCCTGTCTCGCCTACCCATGGCCATCTTGACACCTGCCTACCCATGGCCATCTTGACACCTACCTACCCATGGCCATCTTGACACCTGCCTACCCATTTCCATCTTGACACCTGCCTACCCATGGCCATCTTGACACCTGCCTACCCAGCCGTAGATCCACACTACCTGTATCATGAGTTCATTTATTGGGTAACCAAACAGCGCTCTGCAAAAAGACACAGTTTACTCTGATCCCAAGCAGTGTGCATATTTCCAGCAACTCACTGTAGTACACCAAGAGAATCCTTCCAAACTATTTCTCTCCTTCCTTACACACAGGATGCTGTGAGCAGGCACAATGCCATCTTAATTAGGCAGCTGGTTCTTCTCAATTGTGCTGCATCTGAGTAAAGTGTGTGGTATATAACACACAGAATATAGTTAACATATTACAATAGGTAAACACATTTCTGTGCAATGTAATGCATATCATTACCAGCATAGCAATGAATAAATAGTGACAATTCTATGTGATATACAGTGCAATCCCCCGATAACGACATCCCCCGATAACGACATGATTATTCGGTCCCGAGCGATGTCGTTATCGGGGGATTGCACTGTAGTAAAAAATCACTTCTATTTCTAATTACAATTATTTCCCCATTTTCACACTCTAAAAAAGTCACAAGAGAATCACCACAGTTAAAAAGTAAGCAACATTTTTCAATTCACCAAAGCTAAGGTCATCCCCCTCGCTTGTCCCTAAATTTGTGACCAACAGACTTCCAGTGTTCAGCCCTGAGCCCTAAAGGAGGGTCTTAGCACCAGGACCTATTAAGATATCAATACCAGACCCAAATCATCCGATCTGCCGTGATTTCAGCTGTAGGAAAGTGCCAATAAACTAAGTTCAGTAAAAAGTGGATTTACTATCGGAATTATTTCCTTATCTTTTACAATACAGGGGCTTGCTTTGCACTCACACAATCCATTTCAAGTACTCACAAATACAATACTTATAACATATCCTCAATTTTCATTGACAATAAATTAACGACTACCGCCACCGTGGACAGTCTTCCGTTTATAACGGCCCATTGGCAGAATCAATTTCAAAATCCTCATCATTATCATCATCCACAATAACATCCTCTTCTGAGTGGTGTGATGGTTGTTTGGGCGCCGCATTTTTGGCAGCTGTGCTAAGATCTGAGACAGGTGTTGGGGGGTAAATCGTTGGCTCTGCTACTGGCTGTCGTCGGCCATGTGCTTTTGAAGACTCGTTCGAGTGATACGCCCTTTGGTGCTGGTAGTTCTAGAACAATGAAATGAAAGCAAAATGAAATGCTTTGAAATGAATTTCGTACAAAGATATAAGAGCTGTTATACAATCGAGAAAGTAGATTGACTGGATTCAAGGGTTCTTCCATCCTCAGCATTGAGGATAAACATACACACATAGAATTTCAGTTTTCAGGAATTTTCTTATTGTCTGATTATCATTTAGGAGGTAGGTAGCAAACTAATAATTTCCTGTAGAATTGAAAAAACACATAAATAAGGCTATTTTCTCAACATAAGCTGCACTTAAGTATATTCTCGGATTGGTTAAAACAACAGCAAGCTCTATATGAGCTCCACGGAGTCCACTTAGTGTGAGTGGGGGCTAATGCGCTACATGGGCTCCATGTTTTGGTGTGGTGACTAAACCACCAGTACCAGTCGATGCGGTCTGCACGGCTTTGTTGTGTTTCAAATTCTAGGCTACCTAGAGAAAAGAGATGGTCAGGTTCTTTTTTAAAAGTTCTAATGTTTGAAGTTTAACGCCCTTTTTAACACATAAAGGTCATATCAAAGGCGGTTCAACAGAACTTGAGAAGATTCCACGTGAATCTCTGGGGCAGAGCCTTAAAAACTCTGAAAGGTCCATGGAGCCTATATAGACACTTCCCTAAAAAAAAATTAATCAATGTGAATTTTTAATTATTGACATTCATGTGAAATTATTTTAATGGTAAAAATAAGATAAAAAAATTCTCAACTTTTAATTTTGATGAAAACATAAATTCAGTCCCTAACGGCCCATGTACACTTTTCTATCGGCAGTCTTTGACGGTCTCTAGTTCTAGCATGAAACCAACTTCATTGCTGGTTTAACAACATTTTCATTACAATTCTCCATCATGAACAGATGAATTTAATTTAATTGTACTTGAAAAAGAAATCAGACTTAAGAGAAAATGACAAAAACCATATAAAAAAATTAATTAAGCTCTAAAACGAGACAAGCTCACTTAATGAGTTTCATAGTATTAACGAGTATTGAATCTTGTTTTGTTTGTTATTCATATACCACATAATACTATAAAACAGTGTTGTCCCAGCTCCATATCCAGCATTGCTGAACAGAGTGCTGGAAAAACTCTACATCAGCAAGCAGGTGATCAGCCCACTGTGCAGTATCGAACCTAAAAATGTAAAATGGCTTGAACATCAGTCACACGACATTAGATAAAGAAGCATCTCATGCACGTCGGAAAGGTAAGAACTTCATACAGAGTCTGTGAATATTGTGTGTGATAATGAGAGGTTCACAGTGGGTTGATCACCTGCTTGGCTTAATATCTTGATCCAGAGAAATCCAGCCTCATAGTGCTGGCCCTACACTGTAATGGTAAAAGGGAACGGGATAAGATAAGAAAAAAGGTAATGGGAGGCCTTATCAATTGCATTAAAATTCAATCAATGTGACAAAAGACATCTTGTTTGAGAGTACCACAAAAAGACGTACCATTTTTTGAGTCGGGGCTCTTGCACCATACGGATATTTCCTGTCAATGTCGGGACACAAAGAAAACAAAGCAGAATTATACCAACACGGTTACTGGTGAATTCTTAGGGACGGCACTAAAATGCTGTATTCCGAGAAAAATAAAACAAAAAACAAAACACACACCTGGTCTAAAGGTGAATCTATAAGTTCCTGACATATAATAATAATAATACCTTAAAAATTAATACAGTAGTCTCCGGTTATAAGCACGCTCCTGGGGAATGAATGTGCTTATAACCAGTCCGTTTTTTCTCTTTCAATAATTCCATATATTCGTGTATTATGTCATGTGTAGTATGTTATATATCCGAATACAACGAAAGAAAACGCTCCCCTCTGGGTGACCAACTTTATACACATGTGCACACTTGGAACTGCCAATGGCTCATTTAAAAGTTTTTAAACATGTTTTGTTTTGTTTTTATTTCTTTTTTAGATACCTTTGTTCTGGTTTTTTTTGGTTAGGGCACACAAAAACGTGCTTATTAACTGAGTTTGCTTATAGAGGGGTTAATTTTCAATAAAACATTTCCGTTTCACGTCAAAAGCTTGCTTATAACCGGCCATAGACTACTGTACTAACAACATTAATAATGGAAAAAAATACACATTAGTATATAAGAAGAGTCTGATTCAAGATGTCATAACCCAGGGGACACTAATACTAATAATTAAGAAAGAAGAACTGGTCTGAGTGGACAGAATTTACAGTTAAATATGTTGGTGACCCCCCCATCAATACTACTTAGCAACGGTAACCCCATTACTGATTAGTGGAGGTGCCCCCTCCCCAATACTTGTTTGATCAAACCCAATTAATACCACAGAGCAGTGTTGGGGCCAACCCCATTTTCAGCCATAAAAGGCAGACAAGATACCAGCCATGAATGAAGGCACCTGATCATCAAGTATAGCTGAACACAGAGTTGGAAATTACTGTGGATCAAAGAATTTCAGACAAGCAGGTGATCAGCCCACTGTGTCCTAAACTGTTTATTGACACCATGAGCAATACACTGGGCAGTATAAGTCATAATCAAGGTCAATAAACAAAATTAATGTAGCCCTTGTGGTCACCTCCTCAGCTATATATAAGAACTGAGAGAATTTGCCACTTTCCACTGCTTAGTGGAATTACATGATTACAACCAAGAAACTGACATGACAAAATAAGAAGAGAACATTTTCACATACACTTTTCTCAAATCTGAGAGAAGCTCCTCCCTTGTGACCGTCATTTCCTGGAGTTTTTGCATTTCCATTCCGTCCACGCTGTAGCGGTCCTGCAGCGTGACCTTGTTACCGTTGATCATGTACATGGGGTCCAATCGGTGATGTACCATCTGAAGGTCAACGGTCAAGACATTCATTGGGGAAACATTCATGTTTTCACATGTTGTGTCTATTGGGTTTTATTATACTTAGTTTAATGCAACAGGGTCCCAGTGGCTCAGAGGTATGGTTCTGGCCTTTGAAGCAAAAGGTACCAGGTTGAATCCCAGGAGTGATAACTGTTGTTTTTCTTTATAAAACTCTTTATAAGAATATTTGCCACTCCCCTGATCATATGAAGGTAGGTGGGATCAAGAACCTAATCCTATCAGAGACGAGTGATAAAGTCGGAGGTCGCACCTGCGTGCAAGTTGTGCACGTTAAAGAACCCATGGCAGTAGGAAATCGAGAAGAGTAGGCCGAAAGGCCGCTGTTCGGACAAAATTAATTCCCACCACATAAAAGTCACAGTGGGCTGATCACCTGCTTGGCCTAATCTCTTGATCCAGAGTAAATCCGCCTCATAGAACAGGCTCTACACTGTAATGGTAACGGGGAACTGGATAAGAAAGAAAGAAGTCTAATGCAAGAAGGGAAATGTGACAACTTCCAAACAGAAAATCAATACCTAGTGTAGGGAGGAACACTATTTTATTTCCAGATACCATAGTTTGCATGCCAACAAGGTTCTCTATAAGTTTCTAGCAAAACAACTTGCATTCAACAGAATTTGAATGTGTGACCTATTCCGTCATAAAAATCAGTAAAGAATTATATCTGGGAAAATCAACAAAATTAGGCCGGACTACTTTGGGTGATCTAAAAATGAGATTCCTGCTATAAATAGGATATGTACTCTTTTGAGTGTAAAATATTAGGAAGTGGATATATAAAAATGAAATTCCTGCTATAAATAGGATATGTACTCTTTTGAGTGTAAAATATTAGGAAGTGGATATAGGGGCTACATATAGCCCATATATCATTTTGTGCCGAGTAAAATGATATATAGGCTAGAGGTAGCCAGTATATCATTTGCTAAAATATTAACGCACACAGGTTCCATTGGAATGCTCACATTTAGACCTAAAAATAGGTGGGTGGAATGTCAGGTTTTCTACAAAATTTACTATTTGTCACAGCTGCAACTTGCTCAATCGATTGCTGATAAAAATGCTGTTTTGACTAAATTGTCAACAGTACCCATAGTCTTTATCAATATATTTCAACCATTTTTTGGTGAAATTTGGTAGTAAAATCCTGCACAATCGATGTATAATAATGACGATGGATTGACAAATCAGGCGTAACCCAATTTTAGTATCCGAGCCCAAAGAGACTTTAAATGCGTGTATCTCAATAACACCTCCTGCGACTTTGACTGGGTTTTCCTGGGCACGCCTCACATATATACAGTTTCTCAAAGCCTTTTACAACTAGACAGATGGAGAGATAGACAAATAGGAAGAAAAATATACACACAGAGATAGACAGATAGAGAGATAAATGGATAGACAGGTAGATGGAGATAAAAGTTCTACAGTTTGAAGTTTAACGCCCTTTTTAATAAGGGTTATATCAAAAGCGGCTCAACAGAACTTAAGAAGATTCCACGTGAATCTCCAGGGCAGAGCCATGAAAACTTTGAAAGGTCCAGAAAAAAAATCATGCACCAGGCGAGCAGGACTCGCACAGGGTCCTCCACATTCAAAGTCAAGTGATTTAGCCAATGAGCTAGGGACGCCCCCTGGTGGAGATAGATATTCCGATGGACAAACAGATAGATAGATAAAGAGATAGAGAGAAACTTATACCATGACGAGACAATAAATCTGTTATGGTTACCTCCGACACCCTCCTCATAGAGCGAATGGACGATGCGTTGGACAACTGTTTTTGTAGCCTCAAGCCTTGCTCGCTGCTGTTCCAGGCATAGCCTCCCGTGCCAAGGTGAGGGTTCTCTTCTCCTTCTATCGACCCGTTCTGTCAGGGACAAAACATAGTCAATATTGATTTATGAAACAACTCATAACATCTCTGGGATAGAGATAGACAGATAGACAAACAGCGAGAGAGAGAGAGAGAAACACACTTGTACATTTATGATCCCACAACTACAAAATGCTATCATTTCCTTTTTTTTTATCTGGTGCATGGATGGAATTATTCACACAGACGACTGATGGAACACAGCTGTTGTTATTCTGAGAAAACGATCCAACACACAAAACACAAAAACTTTTCCTATGGAAATCCCCTTACCCCTCCCAAAAAAGGATTAAAGTTTGTAGTTTTACGCCCCTGGCAACACATTACACATCATATCAAAGGTGTGACCTCCAATTTATAGTACAGTATAAAATAGGATTTGCTTACATAAGGAATCTACAGGGACAGAGCCATAAAACTTGAGAAAGTTGAAAGGAAAAAATCCCAACATTGCATCGGGCGGGATTTGAACCCAGTACCTTCTGCTCATGTGACAAAAGTGTTATCACTACATTACTCTCACTACACTACAAACCACCATCCCCCTTACCAAAGACGTCTGGCTGTGGAGTAGAGTTGAAGACGCTAGGTTTCTGGGTGATGGAGATAAATGGATGGAGCTGGCTTCCCGCAGGCCTAGCACTGACTCTAATGACTCAAACCTTTGTCTGGACTTGGAGACTGGCCGAGGAGTGGATGCTCCGGGGCGGACTTTGGACCCACTGGTGAATGGAGGGGAGGGAGAAGGGAAAACAAAATTAGTAAAGAAAAAAAAAAATAGGTAGCATTGCTTGATCGTACCTCATTATAAGCAAGAGTGCCTGTATGTCGTTAAGATGACAGACAGGGTTTATTGGCTGTGTCATGAACACCTAGTTCTTTCTTATCCAATTCCCTTCAGTGTATGGCCGTCTATGAGGCTGGATTTCTTTGGATCAAGATATTAAGCCAAGCAGGTGATCAACCCACTGTGACCTTTGTGGTAGGAATGGGGACGGAGCGAGTCGCCAGCCTGTTGGCAGTGATGAGAGAGGGACAGCCGTCACGGCACCTGACATGACATTATGTCCTTGAGAGAATTTAGATTCGTGGGGTTGGTGTTAAACCTTGTTTTGGTAGCATGAAGCAGTGGGGGTCCCAGTGGTGCAGAGGTACGGTTTTCGCCTCTTGGTGTCGGACTCAAACCCATGACCCTTGCTATTGTAGCTTACAACAGTCTGGACCAAAACTAGCACAAACATCAACAATGCAACTGACAAGATTTTATAACTAAAAAATGGGCATCATAGCATCCAGTTTGTCACTTGTGTGTGTGAAATATGGGAAAGGGAAAGTGTCCCAGGGCGAGAGAACGACAGAAGTAGTGGAAAACGTGGAGGAGGAAAGAGGAGAAGAAGAAGAAGAATGGATAGTGGAAGGGGAAGAAGAAGAAGAGAAAAAGTTGGTGAAAAAGAAGAAGGTGAAGAAGAAAAAATAGAAGAATATGAAGAGGAGGAGAAGAAAAAGAAGAAGAAGAAGAAGAAGAAGAGGAAAAAGACGGAGAGAAGAAGAAGAAGAAGAGAAGAAGAAGGAGATGATGGTGAAGAAGAGGAAAAAATAGAAGAAGATGAAGAGGAGGAGAAAAAAGGAGAGTACAAGAAGAAGAAGGAGAAGAAGAGGAAAAAGAAGAAGAAGAAGAAGAAGAAGAAGAAGAAGAAGAAGAAGAAGAAGAAGAAGAAGAAGGAGAAGGAGATGATGGTGAAGAAGAAGAAGAAGAAGAAGAAGAAGAAGAAGAAGAAGAAGAAGAAGAAGAAGAAGAAGAAGAAGGAGATGATGGTGAAGAAGAAGAAGAAGATGAAGGAGAAGGAGAGAGGAAAAAGAAGAAGGAGAGAGGAAAAAGAAGAAGAAGAAGAAGAAGAAGAAGAAGAAAGCCCACCTTTAAATTCCACCACAGGCCTGAGTAACCAGAAAAGCAATATATTCCAACTCCTCGAGACAATGTTTTGTTTTCCAAAAGCTTTTCCTCTGTCAAATCTAATCACTATTGACTCAACGTTTCTCCGAGTGGTCAACAAACGGACACCGTTTCCTTATGGTCAAATGGTCGCCCTAGGCAAACCAACGCACCGAGGGCCTGGCTGATTTCTTGGACACTCGCCACAAATGGTCGAGTGGCTGAGAGTGGAGAGGGAAGGGGTGTGACTGTTCAATAAATGCCAAATTATGGTGCCGAAGTGTAACAAAACCTAAGCCTGTTTTAAGACAGGATCATGAGACGGTGTGAATTTAAAGTTAGGCTGTGGAACTACGATCTGAGTGCGCGGGGTGAGGTGTGTGTGTGTGTGTGTGTGTGTGTGATAGAGAGAGAGAGAGAGAGAGAGAGAGAGAGAGAG
>JARBEQ010242142.1:0-11886 GCA_030265355.1 Tritonia tetraquetra | reverse complement strand
TTTGAAGCCGTATGGCGGGCGCTGAAATGACCTTTCTGTGTCGATAGAGCCCTAAAACAGCAACAAACAAACAAACACATTGCTAAACGATGATCGCATGTCTCCCTTGTCATTTGCTAATAACCGTAACGATACAATGGCCTTACACTGATTGGGGGTCAAGCAGTTTGCTGCAGCCGCCTTTGTTCAATCATTACGCGGTGCCCGTAGCCCACCCCGTAAGGAATGACAACCAGCGTCTTCTAGACAGTCCAGTGCAAACAATCGCTACGTCTCGTCATTGGAGAGATGAGTCATGGCTCACAGACTTTTACTTTTACCTTTAGCGACTGGCTATTATTAGATCGTCTTTGATTACACAATCAAAAGAGTTTCGGACTCCTTGCCAGTGAGGAATAATCTACCACAAGCAGAGGTGGCTATAACCTTGTGTCTGTGAACTCTTTGATGCCTGTCATCTGTGACAGAAATTTTTTTTTTTTTAAACCCAAAATACAAAAAAAAAAACATGTTCATGACCGTCCCAGGTCCCAAATCCGTGAAACTCAGAGTGCAAAGATATCTATACAAAACAAATAGAATAAATACTGCAACAGACACTACTGGGCCCACGGCCAACTTCGGTTAATCGCAAAAGAAATCCCACTTCCGTCGTTTTGCGATTAAGCGGAGTCGACTGTATGTAAGTCTACAAACTTAACATCAACGATAGAAGCTATTTTATTTTTTTTATTATTGTCACGTCCTTACTAATTGTTTCATGCCTTGATTTGTTTGAAGCCGTGTGGCGGGTGCTGAAATGACCAATCTGTGTCGATAGAGCCCTAAAACAGCAACAAACAAAACAAAACAAATCATGCTTACATCATTATTTAATCATTTCATTCTTACGTCATTAATGTTTTTTATTCCTACATTATTAATTGTTTCATTCTTACATCATTTATTAATTGGCGAGCACTGAAATGACCTACCTGCGTCGATAGAGCCCTAAAACACAAAAATAACAAAACAATATTAATTGTTTCATGCTTACATCATTATTTAATCATTTCATTCTTACATCATCATTGATTGTTTCATGCTTACATCTCGTATCCCATTGGAAGGATCTGTGCCATTGATACACACCACAGTTTTGTGTCCAGATTTTTCAAAAAGCAATGACATTGACATTGAATGCATGATGAAAGTTTTATGGATTTCTGTGTATGTAATAGTTTGCATTTTTTTCTCTCTCTCCATTTATCTCTATCTTTCTATAAATGTCATTCTTCTGACAATAAAAATCTTTTTGGAAACTGTTTGATGAGCAAGTTTTAAAATTGTTTGGGCTGTTGAATGACATACTTCACATGTAGGGATTTGAAGGATCTCTTTGAGGGGGTGTCGTAATTATGCCCCCAAAGAGTGTCGTGGCCAGGTCTATGTCCAGCATTGCTGAACACAGAGCTGGAAGAACCCGGGTTCAGGTAGATCAGGCAAGCAGGTGATCAGCCCACTGTGCCCTGTGTCGTAGCGGTTTTTTTTTGGTTATCCAAACCACATTGTGCCCCCAAGGAGTGTCGTGGCCAGCTCCATCAGATAGATAAGGCAAGCAGGTGATCAGCCCACTGTGCTCCGTGTTGTAGCGTAACGCATTCAATTGGTGTGCAGAAGGTCCTGAGTTTGAATCCTGGCGAATCCTGTTTGGTGATCGGGTGCCTGCATTTATGGCGGGTATCTTGTTTGCCTTTCATGGCTGAACATAGGGCTGGCCCCAACACTGCTCTGTGGTATTAATGGGGCTCGATCAAAGAACGAAACATTTCTTCTTTGGAATATCTGGTGAGCCCATTATCCCTCTTCGATAGAGAAGTGTTTTCTTTTTAGCGAGTACACCAACATAAGTTCCACTTCCATCACGGTGGCCATGATGACGACTGATGTCATTTTATAATTGGGAGTAAAACGAGGGTTGTGTCTCAATTTGCACTCCACTCGTTAACGAAATAACATTGTCACAAGAGACCACTCTGTTTGCACTCCTACCTAAGCATGGTTTTACCCTGACAGCAGTAGAAAACTGAAATTCAATAATAGGGATCGACCCACACCTGCCGAGTGTAATATGAAGAAATCACACAAACAAGTGAGCTAGACGCCACTCCAAAATCATTTTTCTATCACTGTCACATATTCATTTTTTGTCTATATACTATCAATATCAACAATGCTGGCTCTATTTTCATGATATCATTAGGACATCAATTTTTTTTAAAAACCAACTACCCATAGCCAGGATACATCCAAGACTAGACCTCTAATTAGTATTAGGCCGAAATAAGACAATAGTCACACAATGTCATACTTCTCTATGTCCACTTTATTGACATTAATTACATTCTCTATATATAGCACAAATCATGAAAGACACATTATTTGGATTACATACACAGAGAATTATTTCAATGTACACTCTAGCACAGACACTGCGTGTAAAACAAAACTAGCGTTATGAGGAAAGGACTTTTTGTTATAGAACTGTACTTGCTATTTTTTGCTGTGATACAGTCAAAAACATGCTTATAACGAAAATATTTTTGGTTGCATACATCAAATTAAATTTAAGGGGTCCCAGTGACGCAGAGGTACGGTTCTTGCCTCTGAAGTGAAAGGTACATGGTTCGATTCCCGGCCAGCGTCGGTTATTTTTTTCAGTGAAACCTATATGGCACTCCCCTGATCCTATTCAGGTAGGTGGGATCAAGAACCTGGTCCTATCGGAGACAGACGATAAACTCGGAGGTCCTGTGTGCCCGTTGCGCACGTTAAAGAGCCCTTGGCAGTTGAAAATCGATAAAGAGTAGACCACAAGGCCGCTGTACGGGGAAAATGAATTCCTGCCACAGTGGGTTGATCACCTTCTTGGCTTAATATCTTGATCCAGAGAAATCCAGACTCATTGTGCTGGCCCTACACTGTAATGGTAAAAGGGAATTGGATAAGAAAGAAAGAAAGATCAAATTAAATTTTCGGTCCTAAGTGTGCTTAATATCTCACATGATTTTTCAACGGGTTTTATCTTCATTGATGAATCTACAAACAGGTGAAGGAGAACGCTAACCCCTCTGGATTTCTTGTATTTGTTGCCTCGCAATGAAGAGGCGAATCTAGACAACATAACACAATAGTAAGCTGTCCTTGTTTGCGGAGGCTTGTGTGTGTGTGCGCAGCAAGGGTGGCCTCACCCCTCCCTCCCTGTCTCTCTGTCCAGCCATGTCTTATCTAGTCTAGTCTCTGTCTTCAGTACCTATTCTCAACTCTCGCATTATCATTGACTTGGCCATATAGCCGTATAGTGAAATAAATTTTGCTCTCCACGAAATTTGGCTACATCTGTGCTAGAGTGTATATTACAATAGAAAAAGTGTTAAGATATCAAAAAAGATAGGATAGAGAATTCAAAGAAGCATTGAGGGAGAAGGAAGAAGCATTGTAAATAATAATAATTAAGGTTAACATCTTTCTGAACAAATAAATTTTGTTCCATAACACATTTATGAAACCATTTCATTGTCAAGCGGGTACTTTCTTCAGGGTTTGTTTTTGTTTTTTCAAAGAGGCTTAACTAAATATTTGACAATCTTTCGCTAATAATATTGATGCAAAAAGCAAAACCTTTGACTCTGATATAATGCTTGCTTGTATCTAAAACATACTCAATTATGCAGACAAAAATTAGATATGCAAGTGCAAGAAAAATTGTAAGACCATGGTGAAATATGCAAGCCATTCTTTTGGACAACATGAAATTCCAGCTTTCAGCTGTGAAAGGACAATGTAAATATGATGAAAGCAGAAATGTCACCTACTTACTGTGGTAAATTACTGATTGCTTACTTACATCTTGGAATTTTACCTTGCTAACAGACCACTGCATGTAGCCTTCCGAGTCTTATTCAACATAGCCCCCCCTTAATCATCGCAAGCTGATATGAGAGAAACGGGTCATTGGTATTCATGACTCTAAAATAAATAATGAGATGTATGGAAAAATAGGAAAACATGATGAGATAGAAAGTTTAGAATTTTGAGATGGCATCCCAAGGAAACATGTACAATTGCACCTACTATCATGATCAAAGCAACGAGACATAGTATTCTCAGACTCAAGAGACATATAATACATCCGTGAGAAAAATGTGTTTTTTTAGACCCTACAGTTACTAACCACTTCGCTTACTGGTGCCATCAAGTATTCTGACCAATGCCAAGCTTTCATAGCTGTGCAACACTTATATAATGAACAGTATTTTTATTCTAGACAACTTTGTTTTCCACTAGACCTACCTTATTTTTACATACTAGTTTTTGTGTTCTTTGTTTCTTGTTTGTGTCTAGCTGAAGAAAGGTAATACCCGAAACATTCTGGGTCTTTGTATAATGTTCGTATTGGAAGTTGTTTCTATTTTTCTACATTGTGTTGTTCTTTGTTAAATGAAAACTTCCAGCAGCCATTATCAGCTTGTACATAAGCAAAGAAGGAATGTCGTGTGATCATGCTTGAAGATATAGAACGGTGATCTGCCTAAAATGGAGTATCAACCCCACACCTGCCCTAAGCAACAACACCATTACCATTGAAACCAGATGAGCTATCCAACAACATAGCATACATCCATTGGTTGCTATTTGGTGACTATGGGCGTCGCACCCTATCACCACTCCGTGAAGTTATCAAGGGTTTTTTAATCCATAAAATGTTAATACTGAGAGTTATCACCATTACTTTCTCTACCATCAGTACTCGTCATCGCTGTGCAGTATGAGTAGACGATGCATCACTGCTCCTTAATAAACATATAGATTCATACCCATTACTCTAACTATTTATTCCGTTACCGATGAATTAGTATACTGTCTGGGGGTTGTCGTAGCATAGCAGTAACGCTTTCGCTTCATGTGCAGAGAGTAGTGGGCTTGAATCCCGGTGGCGACGGTGAGATTTTTTTCTTTGAACGTTCTCAAGTTTTTAGGGCTCTGACACTGTGGATTCCTTATGGAATAAGTCCTATGGGAGATGGACTATAAATCGGAGGTCCCGCCTTTGATCTGACCTAAAATGAGTTGCCAAGAGTGTAAGTCTAACAGCTTTATACCGTTCAGTGCAGAATTAGAATAGCATCAAATACATAAATAGTGCTTTACACTGTGGACAGAGAATGATGTCACAATACATGAGTTTGTCAAAATGATTATTAGTACAATTTAGCTTTCACTTATTTCACCAAGACCTTTTTCGAAGCCTTTTCTAATGCAATACTGAGAGTGTTAATACAATATTAGCTATCATTGCCATAGAAAGTTGAATGGGATTAAATCTAAAGTGAAAATGAGTTTGTTTGTTTGTTGCTGTTTTAGGGCTCTATTGACACAGATAGGTCATTTCAGCGCCCGCCACACGACTTCAAACAAATCAAGGTTAGGAAAGAGGCGCTTGCAACACTCATGGGTCATAAGCGCTTCAGAAAAAGTAAGACAAGGGGGACAACACATAGTTCAAAGATAGAACAGAAGTAGATTCCAGTAGCTCAGTCAGTCCCTATCCCGGTCTGAGGTGACCGAAACAGTTTCACCCAGACAGCCCCTGCAGAAGGGAATACGAGTGGGTTGTTCGCAAAGAATAGGTTATAAATTATTACAGGTTGTGTTTACGGTGGGTCTGTGAATGATGATTATATTTATTGTAATTTTTTTATTTTTTTAGGATCGCAACTTTCATATCTGTGTCATTTCTCTATAGTAATCAGTGAGTGATCTTTTCAGCGTTAGTGTTGAATTTAATAATTCAAAGACATTGCTTCTTTGACCCTTCTGTTATATTTATCATTATAGCTATTTGAAATAAATTATATCAAAATATAAGGATAATAATAATAATAATGATAATAATAATAATAATTTTTATGAGCACCAAAAAATTCATCAGTTTTGCTATCCATACCACATAATACCCCCAGGGAGTGTTGGGGCCAGCTCCATGTCCAGCACTGCTGAACTCAGTGCTGGAAAAACTCTAGAACCTTGAATGGCACAATCGTCACATTTTTAGGTGTTGCCCAAGTTTTTGGCCATAACAATATTTACTGTTGCCTTGGTGGTAAACCACTAAGTTAAAAGAAAGCTGAGCAGACTTTGCCCCATAGGGCATGGATACTATTAGTTAATGAATGATGTTTACGCTCCAAGCCGGACTATGAATAATCAGCGCATGAAGTATAAACCATAGGAAGTTTATATGGGCACCTTAAAGGCAGTTCACAGCGACTTAAATTTGCACTTACCTGGGGTCACTGGCCCTGTTATGAATACGTAACATACTGGTGTTTGTGACATAATGCATGGCGTATGGTACAATATCAGAAATCAATAAACAAATGAGCTTGGTTTTTTAATGGAAAATAAAACACCCTACTAGAAGCACTATACTAACACTCATGGCGACGCTATCTTTGTGGTGACGTTTGCAATATTAAGGATGTCATTTTTTTAAAACTGACGCAAAATCATATGGGGGTAATCAAATATAAATATTATAGATAGAACATTTTTGCACAAAGAATATATTATATATAAAAATTAATATACAACGACGATATAAAACAGACCATGGACTGGAGAGAGAGAGAGAAAGAGAGAGGGTATGTAATCTCTCTCTCTCTCTCTTTTTCCCCTTCTCTAATTGAAGGAGATGAATCACTGATTAATTGAGGCAAGAGTGAATCATCCTCAATAACTATTTCTGTCGTGGCTCTCTATACCCGACCATTTATCAGTAACAATTTTCAGACTTAACGAAGCTGTCCCCTCCTTATTATGACCAACTACTTTGATTGCACTCAGGCTGCTTGTTGAAGCCTGCTAGGGGAATTTATGCAGAAGATTCCACGTATATCTTTAGGAGAGCCATGAAAAGGTCTCAAAAGGTCCAGAGAAAAAAATCCTGCACAAGGTGTGACTCTGAACAATCCTCCGCAGCCAGAGGCAAGTGACCTAACTACTGCACCCCCTCACAACAAGGATTGACGCTGTGTACAATCCCCTATAAGTATAAGGCTGAATTAATTCCTTATTAGTTACTACTGTTGGCCAATACAAAACCAAAACCCTGTCTCCTTATGTAACATCATTTTATCTAAATACTTCTGAATTGTTTGTTGTTTTTTTGTTTTTCTGTTTTAGGGTTCTATCGACACAGATAGGTCATTTCAGCGCCCTGAATTACCATTGTATTTGTGTGGTCCTTAGGATAAACAACACAATTCAATACACATATGAATTATGAATAATTAATACCAATTACAGTGATGGAACCAAGCTAAAAAAAATTAAAAAACCCTCAAAACTTTTTCACATAATAACACACTCTAACCATGGCGTCAAATACAGTAAATAATATTATTGCCAGGGCTTGCAAACAAACCCAAATGAATTCAGAAAAAAACCTGAAGTGGTTCCATCCCTCCATGTCTATCACATTTCATTATCTATCACTCAACCAGTTCAAATTTACGTGAATTAAGCCTTGATACTCACACTCGCCAATCCAATACTAAAAGGAAACATAATTTTTTAGTCATATTTACATGAAAACAATTTTAACACATTTCAGTGGATTATCAATTAACATGAAATTCTAAACATGTGACAAATAATACAGTACAAGTGTTATACACATAAGGGTTTTCTTTTTTCTTTTTCAAAAAGCAAAATCACACGTGTATAAATACAAATAAATCTTAACCGGTTTGGTGTAACAATTCCTTCCTCTCTTTAGTTCATCAAGCGTTCATGAGTATAAAGCTTGCATATATATATAATATGTATTCAATACACAAAGTTCACTAAGCAACAGAAGAATAGAAGTTGCAAAGGTCATTCATCACAGTTGTGATAGTTTTGTTCATTGCAATGTTGTGTCATAACCCGAGGATAGGGGAGCAAGCGATTGTATCTAAAAAAATCGGTACTTTTCAAGAGAACAAGCAACAAAATTCTGATTTTCTCCAAAAGTATGCATGATACTGTTCCCACATTTGTCATGAAATATTTGATTTTTATGATGGAATAAGTCATGATACAATCAAATCCTGTCAAATTCAAGTCGTTTTGCTAGAAATTGACAGTCAACCTGTTTGCATGCAAAACTATAGTATCTGGAGATACAATAATTTGCTTCCATACCCTCGGACACAAGATGAATTTCAAATTGTTTTTCTCCTCAATTCATTTCAACTTATCCATTGTTGAACCGACATTCACTCTTAAGAGGGAAAAAGAGTGCAATAAATAATGTAACATCAAAAAATATTCAAATTATGACAATAATATTAAACAAAAAATTGAACGCAACAACGTTGTCACTCGATGGGCTTTTTCTGACTAGAGAAGATTATAAATCAAAGATTTCAATCCGTGAACAGGGTGGTAAATTTTCCCCGGGAAGGTCAGGAGGAGTCCTTGTCCCCATAATACTTGTTCCACACTTCTTGTATCCGCTTGACCCAGTGGTGAGCATCCGGGTTTCGACTTTCCAGGTAGTAAGTCCGATTAGGCTAGGGAGATAGATAATATTTCAACGTTTTAAAAAACAAGCAATTGAAGCACAATGAAACCTCATAGTACCGCTAACTCTGGAACCAAAGGAAAGTTGGCATTATAAAAAGAATGTCATTATAAGAAAAGGTTTAGGTGAACAAATCATCCAATCCGTACCATGGCAAAAAGCAGGCGGTATAACGATGTAGTATGCAGTGAGATGTGAATTCTTTTATAAACACATAAGTACCCCTGATAAACTGTTGTGAAGGAATCAATTATTTTGAGACACCAAAAAAAAGGGCAGATAACATACTGGAATAGCACATTGAGCCCATCAACAAAGTCAAGCATCAATGGTTATAGTTATCACTTGGATAGGTCACCACTGTGGAACACTATGTCCTGATCGTCCAACGTTGTGTCCTTGGGTAAGACACTTACTCTGCTTACTTCACTCGACTGCCGAGGGCAGTCCTTTGGAGCAGTAAGTCTTATAGTGTAGGTGCTTAACACTTTTTTTTATTGCTTAAGGAGTAATGATCTGACATTTTGTAAATATATATTTATATCTTATTCTGTGTTTTCACCAATACGGTAAAAGTGAAATTTATTCTGATTGCGTTTAACATCATATTCATTTTTTTTAATTTTAAAGAAAGAGCTCCAACTTACATATTTCTAAGCCTAAGAGGATTAAATTAAGTTTGGCAGCTTGAAAAAGACGAGTGAGAATTAATTACTATTTATATAAAAGGCTGATCCAGGTCTACTTTCCCAACACTCAGTCCAAAAAATTGGTACCCATTTCTACACCTGGATCATGTGAGGCAATTGGGAGTGGGTCTTCTTGACCAGGAAAAGCAAACGCAAAATGTACAGGATTTTCATACTATTTCCACTGGCAAATTCATTCAAACACCTCTTAACTCTTGTCCGGGCGTATCAAATTAAGAACGCAAGAAGATAAATAAATTTAACTAAGACCTATTTAGCATAGAAATAAATCTAAGTTATACTCACAGTATGAACAAAAAATATCTTGAAATTCTTTGCTTCAGTGCGTAATTCTTTGGACCTAGAAATTATAAAGTTAAAAAAGTTAAAACCAGAGTCATCAGGGAAATCATCATTAAATAGTACATTCTTATTAACACAAGGAAACCATGTTTACTGGTTATGTAGAAAGTCTGGACTTCTTTCTTTCTTTATCAATAACCCTTTTAGTAGCTTTCGGTGTAAGGTGAAAGTCTGGACTTGTGAAAAGTAAGTTGAAAAGTTGAAAAAAAAGGATGTGAAAAACACAATTCCCAGACGGCAGCGAAACAAATACAAAACAAAAACAGGCAGAAAATATTACGACAAAAGTGAGAAATTAATGATAAAATACTTCCTCATTAAAGAAACTTTCATTTTTCATGAATCTACTACAATTAATTTTTGACAATAATTGATAGCATGTCAGATGTACAAACTCTTTCTGTTCTTACTTGATCATTTCCTGATTTATCTTTTAGGATCAAGTATGTACAAACTCTCCATAAACGAATTCCCTGGGTAGGGAAACACAGCATTTACCACAAACAGTTATAACAAAAACAACAAACAGATAAGAAAGAACATACCTCCTACACTTTATCAAATACTTTCACTGTATAGCACAATGGGAAAAGCTAACTCAAAGAGCAGTAGAAAATAATTCAAGATGGAAATGAATCTCATAACCTTGACAGATGTCTATTATTTTATTCTTCGACTAGGTTGAGATCAAGGATGGTGCAAAAAGAATCAATGGATTTGTTAAACAAAAGGTGTCTGTCAATAGCCTTCACAAGCGCACGCACTTGTAGCGAATGACTACAATTCCCCACTAGGGGTTTCTTAAAGTTTAAAGTTGTTAGTTTTACGCCTTTGGTCATATCAACAGCGGAACCTCCAAATTATAGTCCATCTTTGATAGAACTTGATTCCATTGGAATCATCAGGGTCAGAGCCATAAAACTCGAGAAAGTTCAAAGGGAAAAATCCCAACGTCACCACTGGGATTCGAACGCAGTACCTTCTACCCATGAAGTGCAAGTGTTGACCGCTACGCCACTCCTGCTGACCTCAGTAAAACAGTGTGAGTATTTTATCGTATTATCAACAAACTTCTTACCAAGGTATTTCTCCTTTTAACACCTTGTTGTGAGCATCAACATAGTACAGGTGAGGGCCTTCAGTCAACAACAGCATTCGTTTCCTTGCAAAAAATCCCTGTAAAAGAAATGATCAACTCTTAATAATCTGTTCACTCCATTATTTTGTTTGGTTTAACATCTTTTATGCCAATTTAGACACTCTTGTTTCCGCCATTGCCAACTTCAACCAGAGTCGCATTCATACTATGACGGCAATTGTAGACGAATACAGAAATCTACGAAGCAATAATTATTGAGGAATTTCGCTTGGTTCGAAACATCATTAGCCGGCTGTCAAATTTGGAGGCAAATATAAATTATTTATATATTAGCTGTGTTTACATTCATACACACTGTGAACTATGTAATTCTATGAAAAGAACGTGTCCTATCAATGTGACTCAAATTCTGGAGATATTAGAGAAAGAGTGCTGACTCTTGGACTAGCTTTGAAAGAAGTGTGATTGCAATGCTTGATCCGGTAAGTTCCATTAGTTTAGCGAATATTAATCAATTTTTTTCCATGGGTCATTCTCTGTGTTTGGGCTGGCACTCAAAGAAGATACAAAGTGAAAAATTTCTGGCATTAAAACCTTTGCCTGTAGGTTGAGTTCTAACCAAACCAAAATATACATCAGTTAGTTATAAAAGCTCATGAGTAACAATCAGACACTCACAAAATAATAATAACCAGAAGTCAATATTCATTCAAATGGCTGCGTAAAAAAATAACATAAAAATCAAATTCTAATACCCTATCTACTAAATGACCATCATTGGCTGCCTGTTGAGAAAAGAATCATTTATAAAATATGTACTGTTGTTTATAAAAGTTTATCCTCTAACAGTCCTATTTATATCAAAGATCTCTTAAGGGGAGATGCTGCTTTTGAGAAAAACATTTTTAATATCCCTTCAAGACAAGAAATAAAGATATGGGAGTAATGCTATGTATATGGAGGGATACAGAAAAAAAAATTTAAAAATAATTTTTACACGTTGCCATGGAAACGGCGGCCATCTTGAATTTTTGCCTAAAACTATGAGGCATTTTATACATCCCAATTCTCTGAAACTAAACAAGATAGAAACCCCATTTTTGTTTTGTTAGTAACCTATACCATAT
>JARBEQ010242121.1:0-11889 GCA_030265355.1 Tritonia tetraquetra | reverse complement strand
AAATAAAAGGCCAAAAGATAAAAATCCCCCGAGTCACGACTGGGATTGGAACCCAGGACCTTCTGCGCTCAAAGGAAATGCCTTACTGCAGCGGTACACGACGCCCCTCTAGTTGACAAATGATGCTTGTATCCGCTGAATATTAACGCTGTACACGCCTTGTCTTTTATTCACTTCCTGTTTAATACATCATCGAAAATAAACACAAACAAAATACCATTGCAATTAACGAGACAGGGAAAAGCATTGTACGGAAACCTGTCACGAAAAGATTAAATAATCGAAGAAAATGCACTTTGAAACATCACTACTACTACCAACACATGTGTAATTATCGTCGTCTCACGATACTGTATAATCATTTTACTCATCTCTACTCACACCCACACCCGACACCTACACACACTTACCCGCGTAGGCAAACACACACCAACCCGCACGCAACAACCTTCTCATACACACTGTTACAATAGACACAGACTCTCTTTCTCTCTTTCTCACACACATTTCTTTCTTCTTTCTTATCCAATTCCCTTTTACCGTTACAGTGTAGGGCCAGCACCATGAGGCTGGATTCCTCTGGATCAAGCTATTAAGCCAAGCAGGTGATCAACCCACTGTGACTTGCAAACACATCAACCCATTATAGTGGCATCACAATCTCCCTCACATTCTATTCGCCTTCTCAGTGAAGTCACACACAGTCTATATAACTCACGAGAAAGGGAAACAGGCACAGCCCATGCGCGTAAAAGGATTTTACAGACTTGTTGGGTCTTCACTGAGAAAGCAACGAGAATGTGAGAGAGATGTGATGCCACTTCGTTCGGGGCCATAGTCGCCCTCAAAGACTTAGTCACGCACACAAAGTAAGTCACACTCCCACACACACACACACACACTCACACACACACACACACACACACACACACACACACACACACATTGCTACAAGCACACTCGTCCACAACACAGGCACCGTGTAAGATCAAATAATAGGCGCAAATATCAACAGCGTCAACATGGGATTCTTATAGCGGTAAAATATTTATTGTGTATCCAAAGTCTACAAAGATTAAACAAGCCATGCGCAATATCTATCTCTCTCTCACACACACATACATACACACACATTGCTATACACAGAACACATATCAAATAGATCGTAGCCATACACACGTCCACACCTAGACACACGTACACACAAATAATCGCGCGTATTAGTGAGAATTTTTTTTTTTTTTTTTTTTTTTAAAGATCAATCTTTGTTAAAAATGACTCACGATTCCTGACTTAATTTTATCATTATTCCATATTTTGCAGAGAGGACATTGTTTTATCATAAACTTCCATGATGATAATACAGTAAAGCCCCGTTATACCGCCTCCAGTCAAACCGCCTGCTTTTCGTTGGGCTGAGTTTTAGTCTCTTTGCACATTGTCACCTCACATCCCAAAGTAATTAGGGAGCATAACTGCATTATCTCTGTCACAAGATCCATGCTGGTGATCTCGCTATAACGCCCTTCTCTTTATAACGCTTAACTTTCCTTTGTTCCCAAAGTTGGCGGTATAACGAGGTTTTACTGTGTACTACTGAGGCGGACTATGAAATAAAATGACTTATCTCAGTAACATGACTCGTTGGGGACATTTGGTTTATTTCTTGGCCAGATATCGATTGCATCTTTGGTGTAAGGTTTTAGTCTGGGGCGTTCCTAGCTCAGTGGTCAAACCTTATACCTTGGATGTGAAGGACCGAGGTTCAAGTCCGGCCTGGTGCGGAATGTTTTTCTCTGGACCTTTCAGAGTGTTCAATTCTTTGCCCTGGAGATTCACGTGGAACCTTCTCAAGTTCTGTTGAACCGCCTTTGATATGACCTCTATGTGTTAAAGCGGGCGTTAAACTTCAAACTTTAAAACTTTTAAAGGTTTTAGTTATGACAAATGGATTTCATTCTTTGGATCCCTATCATTGCATCTTTTCTTTGCATCATCATCATCATCATCATCATCATCATCATCATCATACATGTATCATTCCTCCCTTGTCGACAATCTCTGAAATAGCGTCACTTATTCACGCTTTTGTTGAAGACACAATTTTCATGATAAAACCAGACCTATATTATTGTCCAATATTTGAATTAATAAGATAGTCAATAATTCTAAAGCTTTATAATGTCATTAAGGGAGGCACGTCGTGCAGCCTCGTATTGGATGTGGATTGGATGTATACATCATCGCACGTCCTCCGCCATGACACGTCGATGTCTAATATTGAACCGGGAGTTCATGGCAAGTTTGAATTTATAGAAGAAGGAGGAGGAGGAGGAGGAGGAGGAGGAGAAGAGTGTTTTACAGACAGTACCGGTAATATTAAGGTTACGGCCAAAACCTGGACAACAACACCTGGAAAAGAGACACTCATTGCACCATTCAAGATTCGAGCACAGTGGGCTGATCACTGATCACCTTCTTGCCTTGTCCTCCTCCTCCTCCTCCTCCTCCTCCTCCTCCTCGTCCTCCCCCTCCTCCTCCTCCTCTTCTTCTTCTTCTTGTAAAGTAGCCCCCGGTGACGGAGGAACGAATCTACCCAATGTGGTAAATTCTCCCAGTTCTTACCTAGCTGAGGAGGTGACAACAGGGGATACATTAATTTGTTTATTGACCTTGATTATGATTTATACTGCCTAGTGTACTGCTCATGGTGTCAATAAAGAGTTTAGGACACTGTGGGCTGATCACCTGCTTGTCTGAGATTCTTTGATCCAGAGGATGTCCAACCCTGTGTTCAGCCATGCTTGGGGGTCGGGGTGCCTGGATTTATACCGGATATCTTGTGTATCTTTTATGGCTGAACACGGGGTTGGCCCCAACACTGCTTTGCGAGGTATTAATGGGGTTCGATCAAACAAACAAACTAGGGCATCCAGAATATTAAAAATCTTCTTCTTTCTTTCTTTATCAATAACCTTTTAGTACCTTTCGGTGTAAGGTTTCAGAATATTAAAAATGATACATGTAATAATGACTCCTTAAATACTGCCGCCAACACTATGGCATACGTAATATGTTAGAGCCACACAATAACGACATACATATGTCAGAGCCACACAATAACGACATACATATGTCAGAGCCACACAATAACGACATACATGATTATCTTCATTTTCCCTCATTTAAAAAAGTCACCAACTTTTCCATGTCCACCGTGTTATTAAAAGTTGTGAACTCAATTCGATCCTGTACGTTTCTTAATGATTTTCCACTTAACACAAAATTTGAAGAAAACGTTCTCTGGAATATTCTCTAACGTCTCTGAAATCGGTCATTAAAATTAAACATTAAATTGCCGATCTTCGTGAAAAGACAAAGTAAACAATAAATAGTCATCATTATTTGAAACACAATATTTCGTTGAATGTCAGAGGCGTGTCTTTCGTCAACGAATAGGCAGGCTACAGGCATAGGGTGCTAATTTCAACATTGATCGAATCTCGACACCCGTTTAATTAAACCTCATTAAAACACTCTTCTGTGGGGAAACGGCACTGACAACACACACTGTGGCCTTCTTGATACAAGGAAAAGTTCTAAAGTCTGAAGTTTATCGACCTTTTCAGCACATAAAGGTCATATCAAAGGCGGTTCAACAGAACTTGAGAAGATTCCACATGAATCTTCAGGGCAGAGCCTTGAAAACTCTGAAAGGTCCAGGGAAAAAATTCCGCACCACGCAGGACTTGAACCCCGGTCCTCCGCTTGACCAGAGCTAGGGACGCCCCGCCGTGCGTACAAGGATGGCATAGAACAAACAGCATGTGTCTCAGAAGAGCTAGTTTCGACACTTCCATTTTGGACACCCTCTATATGTTTGCTTTATCAAACACGCCACCAAGCAGAATCGAAACAAGAACAATGTCGAAATATGCCCAACCAGCTCTCTATCTAGTAGATTTTCATTTGGCGTAATAACATTTCATTTCAAAATACATAATATTATCATTACGTCACAGACATCTGAGCTAAAAATAGAATTAGCGGGAAGATAGTGAGATGAAAGGATAGGGAAATTATGTAAGAAGAGCTAATTAATAGAATTAAGGTATGACAGTCTGGTATGGCAGACGTCGTTCCTTTCATTATCGAATTAATACGCGGGCGATCAAGGAAAAAAAAAAGATGTTCCAAAGAAGATGAAAAATGTTCCATCTTTCTAACTACTCCAATGGATTTTCTAAGTAAACGTCAAGTTTTTACATCATCCACCCATTCACGAGTGGCATCATACCTTCCTCACATTCTTACCACTCTCTCAGTCAATACACAAAACGTCTAAAATAACGCATGGAATGTATATAGCTCACAGTGGGATGACCACCTGCTTGACATATTATCTTGATCCACGAGTAAATCCGCCTCAGTGAGCGGGCCATACACTGTAATGGAAACAGGGAGCCGGATAAGAAAGATTTATATAGAGCATATCCACGAAGTTCATAAAGCTCTATGCGCTTTACAACGTACATTTTACCCCCAGCAGGCCATAACACTCCTGTATCCTTCTGAACTCCATGCCTGTTAGGCGTCTCAGCAGGATTCTGAACCGTTCGCTGCACTCGGCCTGGTTACTCATTTGTACCTGGGTCGAGTGAGGTAAAGCGCCTTACCCAAGGGCACAAACACCGGACAGTCGGAACATTATGGTGCTCCCCAGTGTTCACACATCCAAGTACTAACCACGACCAATGTTGCTTGACTTCTCTGGCCGTTACGATGTCCGTGCCTCCGTGTAACAATGCGTGTCTGTGATAGAAATGATGAGAAGGAAAAACGGGTGCACTCCATGCGCGTAAAAAAAAGGGTTTTGTTATAGGCTTTCTGGGTCTTCACTGAGAAAGCAACGAGAAAATGAATGGGATAGGATGCCACTCCGTTTGAGGCCTAATAATATGGCGACATTTCATATTTCTTTATTAAGCTTTTTGTATGTTGTGTGTGTGTACATTTAGTATGTGCCGTGCATTCATGTTTCTATCTATCTACGTTCTCTGTCCATCGATATAGGTTTTCTATCTACTAACTCATCTATTCGCCTTTCGGTCTCCATAGCAAGTTTACATCGGTCTGACTGTAGTAACTACAGTCTATCGACTTTTCTGTATAGTATCGGCAGAAGGGGGGTGGGGGAGGAGGGGTGAAAAACACGCCAAGGTTTTGGTTACAAGCAATTTTCTCCCTTCCTGGTTTTTCCCCCTCAATCCCCTTTACATCCACAGGCTGGTCGTATTTATGTGCCATGCTTAGATGGATTAGGCGGCTAACCCTACTTCCGCGAGAAGTGAGTTGCGTGTGTTGGGATTATCAAACGCAGGCAGCAGCATCTTTACTCACGACAACGCTAAAACTGTAAATTTTAAGGGGGTGCCGTAGCGTGGCGGTAACGCATTCGGTTGTGCGCAACATGACAGGACCTGGGTTCGAATCACGGCGGCGACGTTTCGAGGATTCCTTGTAAACCAAGTCTTATCTGACTATGAACCGGAGGTCGCGCCTTTGATATGACCTAATGTGTTGCCAAGGGCGTAAAACGGTCTAGATCTAAATCAATCAAAACTATTTAATAAGGGTGTCTTTTTAAATCGGTTTTCCAAACAGATATAAATCTAGAAGAAGAGGATTAAAAGAAAAGGCAACGTGACCTCTCGGGTTGAGGAACTTAAAATAAATAAATATTCGTCCAGTTTCTTTTTTGGGTTCGACTACCTACTATTCTGAGCCTCTGATGGACACCAAAGCGGCAAGCAAGAAAGTCAGTTTAGAATTCCTTAAAAGCTACGTAGAGTGTACATTTTTTTCATTTTTGAGTGCAGGGGAAATAGGGAAAATGTTTTCTTATGAACATTTTAGCATTCTTTAAAAGCATTTTGACGGAAAAACTGGTGAACGATTTGACTTACTTTCGGTCGATCAGCTGTCCTGATAGATTCCATAGGTTCATTAGTAGATCTTCTGTATTTCCAAACATACGCCTATGTACATTTCACACATTCCCCCGCACCACAAAACACCGTTCTATTTTTTGTAATGTTTTACGCACGAAACCTAACAAAAAGACAAATAACAGTAACAGCGGAAGTAAGTACACAGGAGTAGTGATTTTTATGGACCCAAATTCTACAATTTATGAATAGGTATAAATCGGAAAAATCCTTTCCCAAGACATCCCTATTTTATAAACTCAATCCACATATGTCAAGATCTGACTTTTGCTTATATATATATACATATCTTAATCTTTAAAAAGTCTTAATGAATTGCTTCCGCTTTAAGATCCGAGTTTAACGTCATTACATTTCACGTATTAGGCTATAGGGGTCTATGCCTCTTATTCTCTGGGACGTTTCGCCGATTTCGATTTTTCACAAAACCTTCTCAGTGTTTATCAGATAGAGTATGTGTTTATTACGTATGGCTTGAAGCGAACATGGATTCAAATGTGTGTAGCAGACAAAGCTTCTGGTCTTCAACGTGTTTGTGTCTAGCTATCCGTGAACTCCAGATGTGCGCATATTTATTTTCGTCACGCTTTCTCCACTCATCTAGAGATAATTAATGGAAAGAAAATCTACTTGGCTATTTTAGTGATGACACGAGCCGTTGCGCTATACAGGGAGAACCACTCACGCCAATCATCCTATTTACACATTAAGTCCGCCATCTAGGGATGATTAAATGGGCAAACCAAAATGAATGTGGGGGAAAATAACCGACTATCACTACCACCACTACTACTACTACTTCTACTACTACTACCACCACCACCACCACCACTACTACTAATACTACTACTACTACTACCACCTCACCACCACTACCACTACTACTACTACTACCACCTCCCCACCACCACCACCACTACTACTACTACTACCACCACCACAACAACAACTACTACTACTACTACTACTACTACTACCACCACTACTACAACTCCGTCACGCGCAAGGAGTGCGTCCGTTTCCCTTTCTCGTGAGTGTTATATAAACTTTCTGTGTCTTCACTGAGAGAGTGATGAAAACGTGAAGGAGATGTGATACCACTCCGTTTTTGGAGCTAAGGGTCCGACTCACCCCTTTGTTCGTCCTCCTACTGGGCTTCTGTCTACCGTGTGACAAAGGGATCATTATCTAAAAAAAAAAAAGAAATTACACACGTGTCATAACACGAGAGGTGCCTGGTTTCACGGTGCTCTAACAATACTTAGAGACACACGGGCCAATGGAATGCCTTATATATAAACAACACGCTTACCAAAGAAATGTGACATAATCAAAGAAAATTGTGTGAATTCGGTTACATTCTTTAACCCTTACACGTCGGGTTTGTTTACAAGAAATGCGTCGTCTCTCTAGGTGGTAGGTGCTGTGTTGAATTGATAAATCACTATTTATTAATTTTGCCGATTTGCATCTGTTCCTAATGGTCATTGGTGGTCACTAACGTATCAAAAAGTGAGTAGGTTATGTGGATGAAATAAATTGCTTTAAACTGTACAAATACTTCAGTGAGATTATCAACGCACCCCGCTTGGAAAGGGTTAAATGAGTTACGAGAAGTGCAGATCACACATTGAATCCAGGGTATGGTGCGGAAAAAAACCCCGACTTTCTGCACGCCTTGTTCAGAGCAGCTTTTGACCATGTGAAATGTTTCATTAAAAAAAAACCAATAACAGTTAATGCTGACACCACAAAAACTGCCTGGAATTACATCAATCATGTTTCGTTATCTAACCCGCCATACACACACGCGCTGTAACACGTGGGTAAGACCATTCAAACGTTCTAGACAGATCTTCACAAGAAAAACATATTATATTGGAGGCAAAAATAGAAGGCAAGAGAGGACGAGGGAGACCAACCAGAAGGTGGGAACAAGACATATTATGATCCTGGTTGGGACTCACGACCACAGAGGCAGGCAGAATGGCAAATGATGGAATGTTTTATCACCGGAACGTTCGAGAAGCAACGTCCAACCTGTGGATAAGCTTCGGATGATGAGAGTTATTCACAGATTACAATGATAACTTCTTACTCCGCATTTTCTAATTGACCCTTGTAGAAAAACAATTGAAATCGCTTCAAGATGAATGCTGAACATAATGAATAACTTGAGGTCAGATTGTTTATGAATAGAACTAGAACTAGAAAGCCCAGAGAGCCAAGTTTCCCGAGTCAAATTCGAGATAACTCGCATGAGGTCAAAATGAATCGCACATAAGGACGGGCGATAACTTGCATGAGGTCACTTACATATAATTTAGTGGCAAAAACCTTCCGTTCAATTGGGCACGCAGCACCAATAGGCTCTGTGAGGAACGTATCCCTCTAGTATATAGTTCTATCTATAACCTATTTGGGCCCATGTCAGATAATTTATATTACTTGCATTCACGACGACATATCGGAGTTTATATTCACATGCATGTCACTAAACGGTTCACGTCCAATATCCGCAGTGAACATGTTTTATTAGTGCGTCCAGAAATACATGGAAAGTGTTTTCCCCATTTCTCTCAGTTATCGCATGATGGAAGTTTATGATATTTTATGCGAACCTCTACATCAATTTGCCTTTACGCGATAGCTGAGAAAAACGAGAAAAACACTGTCCATTTATTTCCGGCAGCACTATTATAGTGGCTTGTAGTGAAACGTATACTCATTGTTTATGCAAATCTTGACACGTGCTCCCACCCAAACCGTGTTGTAAATGTTCACCAGCATTCATTATTATAATATCATTATTGTGTTCTGGCCAAACATATTTGTTTAAGAAGTGTTGCATATTATTGTTATTTTTAAAAAAGGCCAGAGGGACGAGATGTAGGGCTTGAGTAGGCCTAGCGTGGCAGTGATGATTAGGCCTAGTGTGGCACTGATGAGTAGGCCTAGTGTGGCAGTGATGAATAGGCGTAGTGTGGCAGTGATGAGTAGGCCTAGTGTGGCAGTGATGAGTAGGCCTAGTGTGGCAGTGATGAGTAGGCCTAGTGGTGCAGTGATGAGTAGGCCTAGTGTGGCAGTGATGAGTAGGCCTAGTGTGGCAGTGATGAGTAGGCCTAGTGTGGCAGTGATGATCCTCCTCCCTGACACCACTCACACCGAGAGCATGTTTCCCTTGTCACGTATCGACAGTGAAATGAGCAAATCGTGTAAATCGACGGGGGGACGTGAGTAACAAGAATCGATAATTATTATTATCACCACCACCGGGGTCTGTAACCACCCCCCCCCCCCCACACACACACACCCACACACCCACACACCCAGTTCATTGCTGAGTGATATAGCCACGTTGATTCACATGTACAGCCATTGTACTTTTCTTAATGGCAGTATAATCATTCTTTTTTTCCCCTCCCTTTCTCTTTTTTATTTTCATCTTTTCCTGTTCCACCCTCTAGTTTTAGCTTTACAGTAAAACCTCGCTTTACTGTCAGTATCGCTCAACGTGTACCGCCTGCTTTTCGACATGGTACGGATTGGTTTAGCCCTTGGTGGGTTTCTCTCAAATATCATTTTTCGGAATTCCCTATTCATTCGTTCTATTCGAATTTACCTAGATTATCATATTCCTAATTATTTTCTCAAACAGAGATACATCGCGTTCAAACGACACACGACTTAATTTGAAACATCCACAAAATACCTCGCCAATTTATCAGCTGCTGAGACAACCGAAGAGGCGGACGACTAAGATGATTCTTCTTCTTCTTCTTATCCAATTCCCTTTTACCATTACAGTGTAGGGCCAGCACAATGAGTCTGGATTTCTCTGGATCAAGATATTAAGCCAAGCAGGTGATCAACCCACTGTGACCGAATAAGATGCAAAAGGCATTAAGTGAGTAAGTCAAATCCTTTAGTAATATTTCTCTCTACACTTTATGTAGTGCGCTCTAGTGATTGGAAACAGCGGACTATCGTATCAATCGTGGGTCCGTGTCTACTCCAATCACTTCGTTATGTCTACAGTCATGACATTCAACTTACCTCACCCGACTCAGGTTTAAGAATGGGTACCAATTCTCAACTGACAGTTAATCTAGATACATAGATAGATAGATAGATAGACATATAGATGGAAAAATAGATAGATAGAGGGATTCTATCAATAGATAGGTAGGTAAGTAGATAGATAGATCGATAGGTATGTTATAGATTGATAGACATACATATAGATATATAAAGATAGGTGTATGTTGAAAAGCTAAGTCTGAAAATGAAAAAGGCAAGATTTTCAAACAACAACGGAAAAAATATTTCAGAAAAAGTTTAGTCGGTTTCATTATTGTTCCAGCAAACGGAGAAACAATTTCAATACGAAATGATCAGTGTAGCAATAAACAGCATTAAAGCTTCGACACAGCCGGTATTGTACGGGCTGTGTTAAAAGGGCACAGTCTGGAACCAATTCTATCTATCACCATAGCTATCGGAAACACACGTCTCCGGATAATTGCTCTGTCTAGACCAGGACTGGTCGCTGGAACCGGTTGCTCATGATCCCTGCATGTACCACCGACCCCTCACTGACCCTCTCAGGGTCTCTTGCTGGTCGCTGGAACCGGTTGCTCATGATCCCTGCATGTACCACCGACTCCTCACTAACCCTCTCATGGTCTCTTGTCTTTCGACCATAGCCAGTACAACTTGACATCATGTGTAACGAGTTGTATTCATTATCATATTTATTCAATCATATTATCATCGTCATCATCATGATCAGCAGCAGCAGCATCATTAGTATCATCATCATCCTCATCATCATTATCGTCGTGGTCGTCATCATCGTCTTCATTAATATTTTCAGCATCATCGTCATCATCATAATAATTATTATCATCATCATCGTCGTCACCGTCATCATCATTATCATTATTATTATCATTATCGTTAATTTTTTTACCATTGTCATCATCATAAATGTAGTAGATGTTGTAGTAATAGTAGTAGTAGTAGTAGTAGTAGTAGTAGTAGTAGTAGTAGTAGCAGCAGCAGCAGCAGTATAAATAGTAGAAGTAGTAGCAGTGCTGGTGGTGGGGGTGGTCATGGTATATGGTATACGATGACGAGAGACTAATTGCAGACCGGGTGGCAAAGAACAGACAATGCACACACACGTTGTCAGCCACACACATACATACAAGGGGGAAAATCACATTAAACATTGAATATAAATATAGATAAGAGTCATACAAATATAGCAGCTCATTAAATAGTATGTGCAATTTCAGTATAAATAAAACCACAGGCATCGTGTGGAAAACGAATATCTAAACACACACTACGATTGTATAATTTGTTTAAATCAAGAAATAGAAATGTCTAACACGTGGTAAACGGTAGACCAGAGAACACTTGTACGATAAACATGACGTATTAAATATGAAACCCATTATGATCCGCGTATGGAAAAATAATTATTGAAGAAATTGTATTTAACATAAAAAAGCGAATACAACTGGCAACTGTTTTATTTGAAAGCTGTCTAGGCATTGGAAGAAACTATAATTTAACGGGTTATAGCGTCCACGGCGAGGATAAAGCGACAGCGACATTGACGATCAAATCACGACAAGCACACCGTTTTAACGACAAACACAGGGAATCACAGCAGTGTCTGAAAAAGAAACCTACTGTGGCAAAAATCGATAACCCCGTAATAACAAAGCAAAAACCTCCACCAAAACAAACTGACGTAATTCTTGTATGAGCATGCCATCTGTGTCTATTAGAAACTATGGTTATTTTTCTGTGTTTTTCTGGCACTTTAACATTTTCAAACCTTGCTTGATACTTCTCTTGTGCCTGCTCC
>JARBEQ010242120.1:0-21224 GCA_030265355.1 Tritonia tetraquetra | reverse complement strand
CAATGGCGAAAGTTTGTGTATCATGCATAAACCTTACACCGAAAGGTACTAAAGGTTATTGATAAAGAAAGAAAGAAGAAAGATACCGTTTGATTAGTCATCAATTTACCATGTTTTGTTTGATTCCTTTCTTCTTTGCAGACCACCTCTGGTGTATTGTCACAAAATGTCGATAGTCTTGATCAAATTCAATTTGCGCACAGCCTGCCCAGTTCTTGTCCTTGATCTCTATCCATGAGCAAAAAAGTTCAGGCAATTTTGACATAGCGTGGTGGCATCTCTGGCACACTTTTCACTTTATATTATACTCACACTCATATACATGTAGATAGATAAGCATCCTCTTGATAACCAAAGGTCCTTGACATTGTTATCCTTGTCCTTTTCAGGTGATACAAAATACACAGGACCAATCTAGGTTTGTAGTAGAAGGAATGAAAGGTGAGAATAATCATTTACACTTCATTCAAATATTAGATATAAATATCCAAAATATCTACTCAATTTTATTGGTATAATGGTTTTGTGGGTTTTTCTCTCTATCTGACATTTCAAGTAAGTTTGAATAGCCTTGTGGCTTAATAAAATGATAGAGCCTAACCCTCTGGCTGTATTATCTGCATAACAGAGACCTGGCTGACACGTGGACACTGACAGACGCATAAATGAAGATCATTTTTATTTAAGTCCGAAACGACCAAGACAACACATGTGGAAAGAGCAAAGGTGGAGGTGTTCGTATTTACATCAACGACAGGTGGTCTAAGGACACTAATGTTTCAATTTCATTCATTGTGAAATAATATATATGTGTTTATTAGAGAAGGGAGCGAGTCGGAGAAGAGCCACGTGCATGTCTTGTTTAGTGTATTCACTGTGATGTGTAACCAAATGAAAAATTGCTGTCGTGGACAATAAAGATTTATTATTATTATTATTATTATTATTATTGATATGTAACCCTTACATTGTCACATAATTTAAGCCCCTTTTTTATACACTTTTAGTGGAAACTAGAGGAGACAAAACAAAACTACCAATGTGCAAGGAAACAAATTCTATATATCCAAGGAAACAAATTCTATATATCCAAGGAAACAAATTCTATATATCCAAGGAAACAAATTCTATATATCCTGAAGGAGAAGAGCTGATCTCATGAAACTTTCAGTAGTGTATGAATGATCAATTTCTTTCTTTCTTATCCAGTTCCCTTTTACCATTACAGTGTAGGGCCAGCAATATGAGGCTGGATTTCTGTGGATCAAGATATTAAGCCAAGCAGGTGATCAGCCCACTTTGAAGAATGATCAATGACTGTGCAAATCTATCGCCAGAATCTGAGTCAAAATTTGCGATAGAACATTCCTTGTTTGATCAATGTGTGACATTTGTAAAGGAAAAAAAGGTTTAAAATTTTGGTTGGAAGAATTCATACAGTTAGGAGAGCGAGGTGTAGTCCAAAGGAGGTCGCTTATGAAATGCTGTCACTTTTTAGAAATAGGTTTTTCTCTTTTTCTTTTTTTTTCTTAATCGTTTAAGAGCATGACATCTGGCTGCTGAAAATGGTTGGGTGTTATAAATTTGCGGCAAAGGATATGTGTTGGTAAATCACTGTTGGTGTGAGTCTGATTTTTAAAAAAGAAATATCTTATTTATTCATCATTTTTTAACTTGTCAGATGGCCTGCGTTCATCTTTTCTTTTGATAATCCTGTTTGTTTTAGTAATTTCTCTCTACCCATGTCCTGCTTTTCTGTAGTCTTGCCCTGGTTTACTTTGGTTAGGATAGGCAGGTTTTCACTAATTACTCACAACCTTTAGAATTAATATTATTCTCTTTCCTCTTTCTACAGACGAGAGTGGGGACAAATATCGGATATTGCTCAAAACCATGGTAGACCGCTGAGCAGTTTCGCACCAATCGTAATGTGACTGTTTATTCTTTGTGTCGTTCAAGTCAAAATGGATTTTATCTTCCTACAAACAAGAAGAAACTTGACCAGTTTTAACGATGGATAAAATCTACATGAGAGATAATACAGAGAAAGACTTGATTTCCGTGGTAGGAAATCATTCAAGTCCTAACAGTATATTGAATCTTGTAGTGGTTTTATACGAAATAGTGGAATTGTAACAAAGAGTTATTTGGTGGAATGTAATTTCTCCATAAGACACTTCGGTTTACTAGTTTGGATTATGGATTAGTTTGTTTTCATTGAACAGAAAATGGATTTCGACATGTGAGGAATTTGACCGGATCAATGATGGTGATATATTTTTTGTTGTTGAAAGTGTTTAGAACTAGCCTTTCTATTTAAGAAAGAATTCCGTATGAGCTATCTTAATCTTCTTCAGAAAATTTTGAAATATTTGAAATATTTGTTCATTTAAAAACTCCTCTATGGTGCAATACTAAATCACTCGCTCGTGGAACAGGAGGTCCGCAGATCAAATCCCGGCAGGTCAAAAAGTTTAAAGGGCTTTTGTCCAGCTGTGTGGGTTTAACTCTTTCCAGACGTATGGTTTCCGCTTGACATGGGAATACTAAAAGTGTTATAACGAGAAAACTAGTAATGCTAGATAGACATATTGTTCATCAAATTGTTCAGTATCTAATGGAGAACACCTGGGAAGTAATTTAAAAAGATAAGAAGAGGAGGGAATTGAGAAAATGAAGATAAAATCTATGAGATGAGACATGCCCACATCGCCCATATAGTGGCGACACGTCCGGAAAGAGTTAAGTCCTGGCCGAGATAGACAAAACAGGAGGTCCCACCTCTGAAGTTATCTTCAAGGGTAGGAAGGAATGTTAAAGTGATAACTCTGTGAACATTTTATATACTCGCGATCAAAAGAAAGTATACACTTCACTGTAGCTCACTTGATATTAATAAAGCACACAGTAAAACAGGTTGTAACCAGGTTATTGTTTTTAGATGGTCTATTTCAAACTAAAATAATGAAAATGACGTAATTCTTTAAAGAGTCCTGGGCTTTGAATCACACATGTTGATTTTTGGTTTATTTGTTTAGATTAGATTGTATAGGGGCTTGCTGATGAAGGAGTCTTAGTGGAAGCAGTTGAGTTCCTCGATACGCTTTGATGGTGGCGTTACGAAGTCGACGACAAACTGTTTTCAGATAGGGTGGTGACCAGGAAAGTACCAAGCTATATGTGTAGCCGTTTAAAAACTAATATATGTAAATTAAATGAGTAAATGAATTGCACCAAGGGCCATATTCCGGAGCCTGCCACTTCTGGGATGATTCATCATGGTTCCTAAGGCAATAAATAGTAAACTGTTCGCCTTGTCAAATTCTATAGCCTTGGAATTGTGCTGACTAAAATTCTAACGATTAACTGTCCTAAAGCACGAGTCGGTTCTTTAGACTGAGGCGAGGCATAGTAAAATACTGACTTAAACTGAACTTTAAACTTGGTTTCATGTTAAAATTTGTCAAACATTTACCTAAAGTTAACAGTTTTATTCTACACACATCCTGCAGATCATAATTTTGTAAGTAGGTCAAAACAACATGTGAATAGATCGTGGTGAGCAAGGTCATGGCCACTAGACAAAAGTTGTGTCATGAGGACATTTGAATACTTCTCACAACTTATGTTAACCGTTTTAGGATAAGTTAACCCATTGTAAACAAGAAGCGATTTAAAATGTGTAAACTTTCTTGTGATCGTGAGTATATATAGATACAGTTAGACCTCGTTATACCACCAAAGCTGGGACCCAAACTAAGTTGGCGTTATAAAGAGAATGGCATGAGTGAACAAATTACCCAGTCCGTACCATGGCGAAAAGCAAGCGATAAGCGAGAATAGCGGGGGGTGGTATAACAAGGTTTTTACTGTATATGAAATAATTATTGTTCGTAGTTGGTTCACGGCTTTGTGTTTTATGTGCAAGGTTGGGTTTAGAATGAGACGTTTGATTCAAGACTAGGCCGACCTATTTTTTGGTCTATATCTTAGCAACACAATGTTTCCAAATTTTCCAATTTATTTTATTTTTTAAAATTTCTTCTAAAATATGAAAGGCTAATTAAGGACATGAGACCAAATTGATTTCATGGCTATAACATGAATTGACATGTCCTTCTCAGTGTATCACTCACCAGTCAAGAAATAACTTTGATGTTTAATCATGGGGTCAGACATTCTGAGAAAAAGGAGAGAAGAGATGCAAGTTGGTATCATTTGAAGGGTTTTATTTAACTTCAAAATACCTCATTTCCAGGTATGATTGAACTGTGAACCAAGATATGTGTCTAAGATGAGGGGGGAAAAAAAGTGTTTTAATGTAAACACTAGTGTTGTGGGTTATGTCCTCCTATGCTAATGTTTGAATTTATTTTGAATAAGAATATGTTGTGGGTTATACCTGATAATGTTACGCTGTTGAAATGTGATGGTGGGTTTCCTTTATTTTTTTCCCTACTCTATGTAAATATCACGACTAATAAACATTCATCAATGTTGCTATAGAGAAATTGGAGAGCGATTTTTCCAAAGCTCATTAAATTCTGTCTTTGAGATTTTGAGTGGTCGACCTTTAGTTTCCATTTTGTTTGTTTGTTGAATATTCAACAATGGGCTGATTTCCCTCTTGTCTAAAATCCTCGTATCCATAGCAGGGTTTCCAGTTGGGCCGTTTTCCTGCCAAATTCCCGAATACTGACATTTTTCTGAGTTCCTTAGGACTGAAATTTTAATTTGGCATGTTGGCATTTTTGTAAAATTCTATTTTAAATAGTCTTTAAGTGACACATATGAATGATTTTTTACATGTATTTTACTAAATTGATTTACGGTCGAAATGATGCTTTAAACATTGTTCAAAGATCCTAACCAATGATAATGACAGAATATAGATGAGTTTAACGTCAGCGTTCAATGCTCTTATCCTTATATGGCCCTTCGATCAAGGTAAATGTCAAATTCAGCATAGAAGTAAACTAAAATATAGAAAAAATTTAATGTTTGTGACAATTTTGCACTTTTTAAAACCGCATTTGGCACTTTTTTAGCCTGATTTGGCATGACACTTTGGGAAAAAACTGGAAACCCTGATGATCCATAGCATTTCCAGCTCTCTGTTTGGCCACACAACGGTGGTTTGGGATGCCTACATTTAGGTATATGATATGTCTTAAAATGTGCAACTTGGGGTTGAACATAGGGCTGACCCCAGCATTGTTTTGCGGTATAAATGGAATTTGATCAAATATTAAATGACATTGCCCCAAATTGGTAAATTCTCACAGTGAATACAGCACAGTCTAAGTGATAATTTGTTTATTGACTTGTTTAGGATTAATACTTGGGACAGAGTTGGCTGATTACCTGCTTGTATGAAGCTCTTTGATCTGTTGTATTTCCAGTTCTGTGTTTAGCTGTGCTTGGTATCGTGATGCCTGCATTCATATATATACAGGTATCTCATGTCCCTTCCATGACTGAATATGGGGCTGGCCCCAACACTGCTTGATAGAGGATCATTAAAAAGGATTTATCATCTGTCTGTACCAAAGGTCGTAACTCAATTGATTCAAGATTGGCTGAAATTTAATGAGTTTTGGATTACTGCTCTCCAATGGTTGTTGTTACAAATATGGCTTTATAGACAAATGATTGTATCACCAATGGGTAATGGATATCAAAGGACGTAGAGTTGTATGTTTGGGCTACGTGTGAATGTCATGTGATCACTTTGAAGCTGTTGATTCATTTATTCATTCTCATACTGCAAAGCATTGCGCATTGTTTGGGTATATATGTATAGGGTTGTGGAACGATAGCCATGGTTGACTGAATTTTATCAAACTTTTTTTTTTTACTGAATTATTTTAAAATATTTACCTACCATATTCTCCCTATTAACACAGTGGTCTGATCACCTGCTTGTCTGAAATTCTTTGATCCGGAGGATTTCCAAACCTGTGTTCAGCCATGCTTGGGGGTCGGGGTGCCTAGATTTATGCCGGGTATCTTGTGTATCTTTTATGGCTGAACATGGGGTTGGCCCCAACACTGCTTTGTGCGGTATTAATGGGGTTCGATCAAACAAATCAAACAAAATTCTCCCTATTAAGTGCTCCCAGAGTTGTGTATTAGAGGTTGTTTAGTTGACTTGCTGCCATGGCAATATCTACACGAGAGTGAGTAATGGCTTAACACATCGTCGGTGTCGCAAGCAAACCGTATAAGTCCTTCATGGTTGTTGTTACAGTAGAAGAGACAAAAAAAAAAGTGATTTAGAAATAGGACAGAGAAGAGATACACGCGGAGTGCTTGTGTTCTTTTTCTCATGATTTCATTGGTCCATTTGAATAGCTTTGACATCATCATAAGGTGTGTCGGAGGTCAAGGAAAATCCCTGTGAATTTTTCGGCAGTTTTTGACAATCCTGACTTAAGTCGTTTGCTAGTGACACCGACGACATATTGCATTGTGAGGGATCAAGCAGTCTGTAGGCGACGACATATTGCATTGTGAGGGATCAAGCAGTCTGTAGGATGGGGTAGAACAACCAATACTTTTGGGGTGTCAAATTTATTCATCGTCACAGAATACTACTTACGCTCTTTCTTTTTTTTCCTGTCCTTTTGTTCCGCAAGGTGTCGAGGGAGGGGAGATTCAATTGTCAGACACATCGATACCATCTTTTTGTTGTTCCTCTTTTGCTTTGTATCCTTTAAATCGCAAGATATAATAGTTAATTATCAGAACAAATAATTATAGCAATCCCCCCCCCCCCCCCCGTGGGGATTCGGGGCGGTAAAATAAATAGGTCCTCTGTTCATCAACAGGGGGTTGCCACCTATGGACTATGTCATTCCTAGCACTCCATGAGTGGCATCTTGTCTGATCTCGCTCTTCTCCCTTTCCTTTTTCTACCCCACAAGGGTCTGGGGTTTATAAAGCTCCCCCAGTGGTGGGTGCCACCCTGACCCATGGACTGCGCATCTTTCCTAGTGGTCTATGGGTGGCATCTAGTTAGCTTTGATTTGTTTGGAGCTGTGTGGCGGGCGCTGAAATGACCTACCTGTGTCGATAGAGCCCTAAAACACCATAAAAACAAACAAATAATGATAGCAATGCGAGACAGAACACACACATTGGCACGATATGGATGAGATCTGACACTGATGTTGACAGGTGTTATCTACCAGGCAATCAAACCTGTTGAACTGATATCGAAGAACTGACAAGACGAGATAAATTGGTTGTTTTTATCTTTTTAGCCTTTTGTGAAAAATATGACTGTAAAGCTTGTACAGAGAGATAGCACAGTGATAGTAATGATTATGAGTGAAAAGAGAGAGAGAAATAATAAGATTACCTGACCCTCTTTTCCTGATGTTTCAGTTTCTGTAAAGTCATAATTCATTCACTTTAATGATACTTGGAATCTACCCAATTGACTCTTTCTAGATTAAAGGAATCACAACTTTCATGAGGATATCCCCATATATATAGTTTTACTCTGATTAAGAAAAAAAAGAAGACATTTTTAGGCTCATAAACTTCATTATTATAGCTATCAGCATGGTGTTTTTGGTTGGGCATTCTAATTCCTACTAAAAATGAATTCTCTGTGGTTTTACTAATTCCTGATATAGATACTGTGTATACAATACAACAGGACAGGGATTATGTTACAAACTAAACGAAATGCTGTGAATTGGAAACGCATATCTGTATAGTCTACGGGACTGATATTTGCCAGGCAAGTGCTGACACCTGGGGACGGGGACTTGTAGAACTCCCAGTCCCAGGCGGGAGGCGAGAAGTGGCGTACGATGTGATTATATATAACTTGCAGGACAGGGGTTAATAATATAATGTGATAAGTTTGAATCTAAGTATCGGCCTTAACGTCATTGAGAAATTGTGCTCATCTGGGTTTTTTATGTGTTTAACAGACTTACTTTGACACATGAGAAAAGCATTGAGATTCTATGCCATTTTAATGTATTCTTCTTTGCTTCTATGTGTGTGTAATCTTTATCAAGATTTCCTTTTTTTCCCTTCTTCCCTTTTTAAAATTAAATTGTTTCTCTTGTATTTGAGTTTGAGGTTAAGGGATTTGTTTGAATTTATTACATTTTACTTTTTTGTCTCTCCCATTTCATCATGAAGACCAGCCTCTTATTATATGATTATCGCATTGAAAAAAAACTGTATGCCTATTTCGAAATAATTGAACATTTAAATATTTGCTTTGATGGTGATCCGATATCTTGTCTTCGAACTGTCAGCAGTGAGTGGTTTATTAAGTATTGGGATAGGGACTGACTGATCTACTGGAATCTACTTCTGTTCTATCTTCGAACTATGTGTCGTCCCCCTTATCTTACTTTTTCTCAAGTGCTTGTGACCCATGAGTGTTGCAGGTGCCTCTTCCTAAACCTTGATTTGTTTGAAGCCGTGTGGCGGGTGCTGAAATGACGTTTCTGTGTCGATAGAGCCCTAAAACAGCAACAAACAACAAAGTATTGGAAAGAAAGAAAATGTCCTTTAAAACACGATGAAACATACATTTACAACTTGCTTCTTTTTTAAAAATTCACACCAAGTTTATTAGGGTCTAAAAAGTATAACTTTGATATACATTGATAGCGATAGATAGCATTAGTTGTTTTTTAATTGCGGGTATTCTGATGATGATAGTCTCAATCCTATTGGAAATGGCCCTCAATTTATCAAACAACAGTAGGGTTATTTTCCTCTTGCTCACAAGCTTGAATCTGTCTGCCAAATTATCCATTCCTTTATATTATTTTTGCACCTATTGGCGTCAGTGTTGTTATATAGGACGGCCCCTCTATCATTATTATTTTAAAAGAATGGATTTCAAATCCAGCATCTCGCTTGTCATCATAGCTTTTTATAAGATGGCGAATATGCAACGTTTTGAAACGTTGATTATTGAAAGGATGTTTTTATTCCTCATGTGCAGGCAGGTCACAAAGTATTTTACCTAAATGAAAAGGAGTTGTGTGTTGGTAATTGGTCAGGGGTTTTGGTAGGGTCTTCTTCCCTCGAATTCCAAACTGTTGTTTTATTATTTCCCGGCAAAATGAGATGATAATTGTGTCTATGTGCTTCTCTTCTTACATTAGTAGTGTGTCCTTAAGAGCCTTTATGGCTCATAGGGCCAAAGCTTAACCCAGTTTCGGTAGCGTGAAGCGGACAAGTTGGGTTGATCACCTGCTTGGCTTAATACCTTGATCTAGAGAAATCCAGCCTCATGATGCTGGCCCTACACTGTAATGGTAAAAGGGAATTGGATAAGAAAGAAAGAAAGAAGCGGACAAGTGACAATTTGTCACTTTCTGGATAAGGAGCTGGTCTATCGCAGAATACTTTCCCAAGACTCGTTAGAGAATTGGTACTCATGTCTTCTTACACTTGGGGTACCATTATTGAGCAAGGATGGACAATGTGACAATGCCAGAAAAACACTGAAAAATTGCCATAGAAGAAGAAAGTAGGATTCAAACACACACCCTGCTTACAACAGTGTCTAGCCAGAGACAAGAGGCCACACTCGTAACTAACTGAGCTAATTAGGCACCAAACTATTGACATTCCACTATGACTATTTCTCCGTATTTTTCTGGCACTTTCACATGTTCCATCCTTGCTTGATAGTATTACTACTAGTGCCTGCTCCCCTTCCATTCATGTACATTATAAGTAGTATTTGAGATCTTGAGGCGTCAAATGTGTATTTTACTTAGGTTTCTTGTGTCAATTTTAACCGACTACCTTTGATCAAGTGTCCATGGTTGGTTAAGCCAAGATACGATAAGATACAACGTTGTCCTTTCCACGCACATTGTCACAGTAAAGCAGCACTTTAGTCACAAAACAAGCAAACAAGCAAATATGGTATCAATTTCTGCAACGTTCAGTAGCCATAAATGAGATCAATTATTGATCCGCATGCTGAAACCTGGGTTCCAATTCTGTGTCTTTCCTGGATTGTTTAGAGTGTGTAATATATGCTCTGTCCCGGGGAGATTCACACACGAGATTTTCCAAAAGTCCTGTGGGAATGTCTTTGAAACGATTGACCTTACTTTGTTGAAAATAGGAGTGTGAAGCTGAAAACTTTGAAAGACCTGTTTTAACATTTATTTCTTAAAACAATTACGATTTGAGACTAGAGACCACTAGACTTTGGACGCGGAGGACCGGGGTTCAAGTCCCGCCTGGTGCGGAATTCTCTGCCCTGGAGATTCACGTGGAATCTTCTCAAGTTCTGTTGAACCTCCTTTGATATGACCTTTATGTGTTAAGAAGGGCGTTAAACTTCAAACTTTAGACCTTTTTTTTTAGACCAGAGAACTGATGTTACTCTCATTGTTTTATCTTGTTTTGTATGTTTCCGCATCAGGAATAATTGCAATACGAAAGCCATCAGTTTTTTTTACTTTAAATTGTAATTGTATAAATATAACCCATTTCCCTTTCTTACACTTTTTTCCAAACTATGATGGATTTTATTATTATTATTATTATCATCCAACGGAATATTTTCTTTTCATTTGTAAAATCTGGTTGTTTTAATATGATTTTTAAAAAGAATGCAAGTCTTTTCTTTGTCTATTAATATATTTTTTTTATCAAGAGACAGCATTTTATTTTTAAGCAACAAAAACAAGTCTGATAATTAATTGACATTGTGAGATAATCACCAGTTTGTTCTAAATTCTCGGTTCATATTTTCAGTGTTGAGCCATGAGGGCGGTTCAGGTTTCTGAATTGACCTTTGATATTGAATTTTACTTTACTATAGGTCTGCGTTAAGTAGTATGAAGGAAGGTTGGATAAACAACTTGTTATATTTACTGCCAAGCATTCTTCGATCCAATTGACACATTGTTGGTCTTGTTTTGTTGTTGTTTTGTTGTTTGTTTGTTTGGTTTTTGGTTTTTTTGGAAGCTAGGTAGGTTAAAATATTTTTATGTATGCCTTTGTTATGTATTTTGAAAAATTGCATTTCTTTAGATTTAAATTTTATGCCTTCGTTTTTATTAATTTTGTTCCATATTTTTTTTTTTAGTTTTAGTTTCCCTAGTGGAAAGTGTTTGAAGGCATTGTCTCTAAATCAACAGCAATAACTTTACGTTGTTTGTGTCACAACATAGATTGTATGTACACTTTTCATGTGTTATACAGTCCAACACATAATACTCCCTATCCACATATTCCTTGTTCTCATCATTCCTCCTCGTCATAAAGTTAATGTCCCAACCAATGGTCACAGATTCCTCTTCCATTTTTCTCTGTCCTAGAAAGAAGAAAACATGAGGACCTACATGTTGGACTGTATTCAGTTATTATAACAACACATTGTGTGTGTGTGTGTGTGTTGTAGTGTTACAAGAGTTTATTGACTGTTAAATGCAGTCATGTGATGCTAGTAGTTCTATTTGATAGGCCTTGGTGATGGGGATTGGTTGTTTCAATGAGGACGATGGAATCCTGCTCTCACACCAAGACTGGCCCAAGCATTCAAATCAATTTAAAAGAGAAATGTTCAATATGGAAGCTTTAGATTTTGTTGTATATTCATGGAATTATCCTTAGCGAAAGATTTTTCTTTTCCTCTCGACTTATATCATTTTTTGTTTTCTGCACTAGCCTCTTGTTATCAATTATTATTGGATATATTATATGACATGGGCCAAATCTTAACTCAGCGAAGATGGAAGCGATTTGTAGTATTGACAGGACCAAATTGAAATCTTCTAAGACCTGCACTCTCACAGTCGATTGCCGTTACAAGGTGTTCCTGAGACTGAAAGTGAACGATTCGATTTTTTTTTTTAATTTTCAATGAACACTTTGCCGATCAATAGTCAAAAAGCCAATCAAACTCAATTGTCACTTTATAAATGAGACCTAAGTATATATTTTATTTGTAGAAAATTGAATGAGCAACACTCCTCTCATTTGGTGTTAGAGGATAGGACTTGAAAGAAACTCACAAAACCTCTCTGAAGAAGGATAAATGGTCAGCTTGGACATTGACCTTTTAGGGTCACTCCATTACCATGGTCAACTGACCACAAAAAAAAGTATTTAATCAGACTGTCGACTTAAAGGGATTTTTACTTTTCAAATAACTTCACAAGGGTTTTTCTTTACCTTATCACAAATACAAAAATTCCTGTCACTACAGAACTTTCGATGTGTCACTTCCAGGAATTTGACTCCTTAGTGATACACTGCTGATAGTGAATTTGCCCACTTATCTGGAGGTATGCTGTTCGAGTCCCGACCAGGACACTTGTTTTTTTTATTCCAACTTTGTGGGTTCAATGGATAGGATCTTCGACTTTTTAAACTTGAATGAAATAGTTATATATATATATATATATGTATGTAGTTGTTTTTTGGCGCTTCTGGCAGTCTTGGTGATAGGGGAGGTATTCAATCTACCCATGAATATTCTTTCTTTATTTTGATAAAATTACATGCAATGTTATGCAGTTAATGACGATGATGATGATGATATGTTGATGTGTATGGTTGGTGTTGAAGTGACTTACTTAAAAGCTATTGAAATGAATCATATGTGAATTGAATTGAACTGCGTGTGCAAGTTCATGGAGGTGATGTGTTGGTGTATGATAATTGTATGAAAGTATGCGTGTGTGTGTGTGCGCGCGTGCGTGTGTGTGTGTATATGTGCGTGTGTGTGTGTGTGCGTGTTACTGCATAAATTGGTGTATATATGTGTGAATGTATAAGGTTTTAAATAAAGAAAAATGACTGTGCTACCCGGAAATATCCAATTGGAGTTGTTTCTTCTTTTTGTAATTTTATTGTTACTGCCGTTTACAGTTGACACTGCTTAAGTCGACGCCGCTTAAGTTGATTTTCAATCAAGTTGATTTGTTTATCCGGTACCGCCCCCAAGAGACATGAAGAAAAAATAAAGATCGAGCAGATAACTCGATGTTGGATTTATGTCCCCTGGAGATCGACTTATGGTTCAGTTTATTTGTTGCGAATGATTTCACCGTGGGTTGATCACCTGCTTGGCTTAATATCTTGATCCAGAGAAATCCAGCCTCATAGTGCTGGCCCTACACTGTAATGGTAAAAGGGAATTGGATAAGAAAGAAAGAAAGAAAGAGATCGACTTAAGCAGTGTCGACTGTATTAGCTTTCCAATGGGGGTCCCAGTGACTCAGAGGTATGTTTCTGGCCTTTAAAGCGAAAGGTACCGGGTTCGAATCTCAGTGGCGTCAGTTGTTTTTTCTTCATAAAACTCAGTAGGGAGGTTTTGGACACTGAGGTTAATGAGGTAAAGTGGACTCGTGTGTCAATTTGTCATGTTATGGACAGAACGCTTGTCTATCACAGGTAATTCCCGCACTCTCTGAGAGAGAATTGTTACCGCCATTTCTACACCTGGGTCTCGGGTGTCTTCTTCTTTGCCTCTCAGCTCCCTGAGGAGCACAGGCCATCAACAAAGGCTTTCCACTCTCTCCTGTCTTGAGCTAGGGAGGTCAGCTCCTTCCAAGTCTTCCTTTCCATTTTCATCTCCCTCTCAGTCTCTCTTCTCCATGTTGTTCTTGGCCTGCCCCTGGATCTACTAATACAATTACATACTACATTTATATTACCTCTATATGTCTAATCGTTAATAGAAAAGGTATTTTGGGATCCGAGAAGATTTGTGAAAGTTTAAGGAAATCTCATCGCTCATCATGTCACGATTAAACAAATAAGAAGATTGTGAAAATCAGTTTATTGTATATTGGACGTCAAGGTTAATTTGATTTTCATTCATCTCTGAACAGGAAAAAGATTGTTGCCATGTATTTATTGTCTGTTGGTGCTGATGTAAGTATTCAAGCCAAAAATGGATGCACAGCTTTCGATATGGCGTCACTTATTGGTGAGATTTTTTTAATACTGTTTTTTTCTCTTTATTGATTTTACTGATGAATCATTATTTTTTGATGCATATAAAAATCGGATTTATTGAAAATTGAAAAGGGTATCGTATCGTGTAGTTATTGTATGGATTACTTCCCTTGTGTATCAGACTTTTTAGAAATTGTATGTTTGTAAAAAAATAAGTATGGAGCCCAATTTCAGTGAAATTTGAAAGAAGTACAAAAGTTCAAAAGATAAGGGGGGGGGGGGGGGGTTTAATAGAATGAGTTTGATAAGTTGATGTGGAAAATATACTTTTAATTTCCCCCAACCAGATGATGTGGACACAGAGTTGCTAAGGCAGCTGGCAGCTAAAGCCATGCAAGTTACTAAAGTAGAGAAGAGCAAGAAAGTCAAGTCTAAAATGGCAAATGAAATGATGAGTTCACTGCCACCAGATCTTGGGTACGTTCTTCTGGTCTTTCTTATCTAGTTCCCTTTTACCATTACAGTGTAGTCGTTAGAGCCAACACTCTGAGGCTGGATTTCTGTGAATCAAGCAGATGATCAACCCACTGTGACCCCCCCCCCCTCAAACAAAAACAAACAAGAACAACAAAAAACAAACAATAATTATAGTATTTTGTGTGTACAAGGTATGAGGTGTGTAATAGCGAGACATGTCAGATAAATGCGTTCACAGTGCATGTTACTGTTAAGTATTACTGAGCCCGTGATTAGAAGAGCATATAAACACCAAAATGATTGGAAATGGTACAATGAATGGTTGGTTCAAATGAATGAAAAATAAGACACCCTACCAGAGGAAAACACAAACTCCTTATGGGCAGAAGGTCCTGGTTTCGAATCCCGGCGCTGACGCATGATGTGTTAAGTGATAGAGAAGGGGGAGACCGAGAAGGCAGGAATGAATAAATGGTATGTGCGAGTCATGAGGAAAGTTGCCCTTTCTGTTTAGATGGAGAGAGAGAGAGAGAGAATATGCCGGTAGTTAAGTTCAATGGTAGGGTCTCCCATGTTATGCCCTCTTAAAACTTTGTCATTTTATCAATTCTTGGTATGGTCATAGGTCTGTCAATATACTTTTCCAACACTACATACACAAAAAATCACTCACTCGCACGCACGCACGCGGTCAATGACCTTGGTGACACCGGCAAAGTTGAAGTTAGGCATTTCATTTTATTATGGTATGTTAGTATCCTACTGCACATCGTGGCCTAAAGTGTCAGGGCTTATCCCTGTTCCTGTAGCAAAGTGGACCAGTGACAAATTTCTACCCATTGGCTAGGACAGTGGTTCTCAACCTTTTTCAATCCGCGACCCCCTTTTGATTGTTTGGCAAGTGGAACGACCCCTCATACCCCAACCCCCAAATAAAGTAATAAACAAACCCTTTTTAGGACTAAATCCTGAATGATCTCACGACCCCCCAAGAATGGTCTCACGACCCCCTGGGGGGTCGCGACCCACAGGTTGAGAACTGCTGGGCTAGGACACTCATCTATCACAAATTACACCCCGCTCCCCTCCCAGCTAAAAAAAAAGTTGGCAACTTATTGTGGAAAAGGTGATGCGTAGTGTCTTTCATCGATAGCGGTAGGGTTTTTAATAAAAAAATTTCCCAATCAGTCATATGGATGTTACAGGGATAGTTAGCGACGCCCAATACTCTCATAAGGATGTTTTAGATTTGGGAGGAAAGGGGACCAACGATTTTCATTGGTTGATAGATCGTATCAAATTGGCAAAACCGTTGCTTGCATTGACCTTTGAAAAAATGAATCACACTCTTGGAGCCCAGTTTGCACAAAAAACTGTATTCCCTTTGTTCAAGAAATGCAAAAAATATAAAAAGTAGTGCCAGCAAGGGTGAGAAACTCATTCCACTTAGTTATAGTGACAGCATTGGTATATTTTTTTCCGTCCTTATTTATAGATGATATTCTACTATTATTATGACTTGCAAAATTAGTTGTACGAAATTTCCTCCCTTTTTACTTTTTATCACTATCATCACTGATTATTAAAGTAAGATGCAAGGGTGGGGATTTTGCGAATTTTTTCGCATTTGTCAGGTTTTTTAAACAGCAGATGTCTGTTGATTGTCCTAATTGGACAATAAAGCTCTATATTATTATTGATATCATTAGGCCATCCTTAAAGCTTGCGGTTATTTTTAGGGGGAATTAGTCCCCATTCTTGAAGATGTCTAATAAATAATTTTATTTGTTTGATCGAATCCCATTAATATCGCAGAGCAGTGTTGGGGCCAGCTCTATGTTCAGCCATGAAAGGCACACAAGATACCCGCCATTAATACAGGCACCCCAAACACCAAACGCGACTGAACACAGAGCTGGAAATTGTAGGGATCAAAGAATTTCAGACGAGTAGCTGATCAGCCCACTGTGTCCAAAACACTGGCATCATGATACACTGAACAGTATTAATCAAAGACAGGTCAACCAATAAATTACTGTAGCCCTTGTGGATCCCCCCTCAGCAATTGATAAAAACTGGGAGGTTCTACCACTCTGGGCATCTAATGAATAATGATTGATTTATTCTATTAACAACCCCAAATAAAATGGTTTGTTCCTTTACTATATTTGATAAAGGATGAACGTTAGGTAAAATGTTTGATTGATATGATATGGCCACTTTATTTTGGAAATCATTTTTGATAATTATTTTGCAGCTTGGATGCTGATGGTCAGAAGAGTGGTTTAAAGGTAAGTGTGTGTGTTTTGTTTTGTTTTTTGTGGAGTTGTTGTTTTGGTTTGTTTTTTTTTGGGGGGGGGTTCAATTTTCTACACCAAATGTGTTCAAACTGGGGCAGACCCTTACATACAGATGCTGGGCAAAAGAGGATTGGATAAGAAAATAATGCTAGGATGTATATGTTTCAGATTTTTCTACAATTAGAATTTGTCATTATCTATCAAAGTGCATAGAGTTCCAATTTTCTTTCAGTTAACCAAAGTCCTTTGAATTCTCAAGTTTACCAATGCAATATGGCCGTTGTTATTATGTCAATGTGCTTTTATCTTTCTAGTTTTGACATTCATGGCTTTCCATTCCTCTATGTTGACAGTCCTTCTCATCATCTCATCTATATACACTTTCTTCCATTCTGGCAGTTTGTCCCTTGGTCTGGTTTTTTTTCCTCTCTACTTCCCTCTTTCTCTTTTTTCCGTTCAAATCCTTAGTTTAGATTTGGTTGTTTCAATACTTGAGAATTTTGCTTGACATTGAAGAATAATTTAACAACACAGACATGACTACTCACATTGAAAGTCAAAGATTTAATGATGGTAATAAAAAGACAGCACATCAGTGAGCTGTGACTCACTGGGGACAACGACATAGATAGTTGCGGCCAGTGACCACAATGTCATTGTGTGTGTGTATGTATGAATGTGTGCAGTGGCTACAACATCCTCTTATTATTCAAATTATTTTCCTTCTTTGCTACGCACCCTCCAAAACTTAATTTTAACATCATACATAACAACAACAAAAAGAAGGCATGAATTATTATTGTGACTTATTGGCACCTTAGAGATGTAAATATTTCATATTAAAATATGATTTTCTTTTGGCAGGGTTGGTGGAATCGCATGTCAAATCGATTTCGTAACCTGAAACTAGGCAGAACATTTACAGGGGGAAATAGACTGGCGCCTCTGAATCTGGAAACATCCACCTCTGTTCAAGACCTCAGGCTGAAAAATGATCCTCCCTCTCAGGTTCAGGTAAGAGGTTATACACGTCCTTTTGATGACAGGGATTATCCTGTTTGTTTGAATGTTCTTCTACAGGCTGGGGATTTTAACTTTTAGATAGACAAGGTTCCACCCAGTCTCTATGGGAAAAAGACTTGAAGGTTGGGATACCTTCATTTAGATGTAGATATGCATTTTGTACACCATTTGGTTGTACAGAGTGGTCTCCGCCTAAGAACCCGCCGGCTAAGAACCAGATCCGTCTTATCACCAGCCGGCGGTCCAAAACAGAATTTTAGAAATATGATTCTTATCTCTAAGAACCCAACCACATGTATATAACTCTCCCTCCAGAACCTGCTGTTTTAACGGATTTCATGCTTGGGTATAAAAAGAAATACAAAACAAAACTCCTCAATGGAAATGAGTGATTAAACGATTAAGATGGTTACGGCTCAACTTACTTCAGTGCACTCCTTCATTTACAGCATCAAAAAGAGGCGCCCACCACAGGGGTCATGTCAACAATTTCCCTTAGCAAAGGGAGTAATTTACATAGCTAAAAGAGGAATTAACCACCTCATGTACAGCTTGGATTACTCCCCTTTGACATTTGCATAAGAACCCGATCCACCTTAGAACCCGCTAGTGCTGTCTTCTGATGGGTGGGTTCTTAGGCAGAGACCACTGTACTGGTACAACTTTTTAAATAGGGCTTGATGTAACAGACAAGCGTTAAGGTATACTTTGTTGTGCTGAAGCACTAGTTTTGTATCCTGAACAGGATCTAAACAGGATTTAAGGATCAGGGGGGGTCTAACTTCACAGTGGGTTGATCAGCTGCTTGGCTTAATATCTTGATGCATAGAAATCCAGCCTCATAGTGCTGGCCCTACACTGTAATGGTAAAAGGGAACTGGATAAGAAAGAAGAAAGAAACAGGGTCTAACTTAAATTGTACCACTGATATCTAACCAAAGTATTGTGTTGTCAAGTTTATCGTAAAAACCCCTTTCCTTATCCTTTGATACTCTTTTGTCTGTTTAGTAGTCTTTGCCTTCATTTCTTTTCTTTTTTCTTCCAGTCAGCTCGACTAGAACGGAAAAACTATGTCAATACCGATGCTGCCGGTTTGGCTCTGACAAGTTACGACAGTATGTTGCTGGAGACGAGACAAAGTGCTTCACTGTATACTCTGGTATTGTAACTTCTCTTGGGTTTTGTAGGAATTAGATAGAATTCCGGGGTCAGTAAATAACTGAAGTAATTAATGAATTCAGATTTAGTCTGGCTGACAAGATAGGGTAGCAGTTGTACAGCTTTCTACATTCTTTTTTTAATCTGTGTACAGAATCTGTCCTGCTAAAAGGATGTGAAATGTGGTCATTAGTAAACAACCACAAAAATACCTGAAAGCAGTAGAAATAATGTGCGTAAGAAGACTGAAGAAATACACAATCAGGAGGTTTTGGAAGAAGCAGAGAAAAGAAAGAAATTGATTATGATAATAAGATAATTTTGCAGACAGTTCATCATATCTAAATTTCTCTGTGTTTTAGCACCAGGCTCATCATATCTAAATTTCTCTTTTAGCACGACTTACGTTTGTTTATTTCCAAAGGATATCAACTCCTCTCACTCCACTATGTCGAGCGACACCCTCAAACCTGTGATCCCTCCATTCCTACCCACTCCGGCTTTTGCTCTGGATTCATCCGACATTTCTCCAAGATTGTCCCCTAACTTTCGAAAGTATAAATCAGGAGACGAGGTGAGCGGTTGGGATGGATTTTCATCTTCATCATTTTTTAATATAGCGATGGCAACTTTTAAATTCCAACCTCACAGAAGACCGACACCCAGATAACTATGACAGGCTAATAAGGTTTTTGAAGCAACTCCAAATATATTTCTTGTTGCTAATAATGAATAATGAAAAGACTGGTCCTGATGTAATGAAATATGCTGGTCCTCATTGAGTTAAATGTCCTTTAGACCGGTCATGTCAAACAGAGGATCCCCTGTCAAGAGGGCGAGTGTATGTGAACATTACAACTAATTGAAAACCTTTTTGCGGGCCACATGTGGCACGGAGGGCCGCATGTTTGACATGCCTGCTCTAGACTATAGTATGTTTGCCAAAGACCTTTTCGTAGTGTGTCTCAAAACTTGATCGTATAAATAGTAAGACTTCAGTCCCAAAAGTTCTCATCTCCTCTAATCATCATGTCCTGTAACCCCTCATGGAACGCAAGCCACCAACAACAACCTTCCAACTTTCTCTTACCTGTGCAATCTTATCAATTTATTCACAAGTCTCCCCAATAGTATTTATATTTTTTCCACTTGTATTTCTTACTTGGTCTTCCTCCTCTTCTATTTCTCGTCGGGTCCCACCCGATAGCTTCCATTTGGCGTTCCACCATCACGCTTCATTAGTACTGTTTTTGTAACGATTTGTTTTTCTTGCGCCCGACCCCATGTCATGGAGGACCAGGTATGTCCTTAGCTGCCTTGTGTCACACATGACAGATAAACATTGGGTGCCATCCTTTGTACCCTTCTGTCAGTCAGGTCCTCACCTAACTTGTGCGGGCAGATTTTCTCTATTGCTGCATCATATTTATCTCGATTCCTTTCATTTAAAAAACCCCAACAGATTGTGGACAACTATCAGCAGCATCTTGTGACAGACCAAGATGAGTTAAAAAGTTCACCTTGAAATTAATTGTTTCCACTGTATCTGGTTTTTTTTTTTTTAAAAGGCATTAAGTTATGCATGAACTGTACACAATTTTATTGAAATATAACTATGTTATTCATTGACAGGAAACCCATGATTTTAAATGTCCTGACCACGATATCTCTTTTGAAATTGTTTTGTATAGAGATCAAGTGGTATCATGCTCCCACTCAAGGTTCCAAATCCTCTAAACCCCCCAAGGACAAGTTCCGTGCTGGAAGAGAGCACCTTAAAGAATGCCAAGTACAGCACCATCAGCAATAACGACACCAACCACAGCCCGAACTCATCAGGTGGTAGCAGCAATATCACCGCCGTGCAGACCAAAATGGCAGCACACAGAAAATACCTGGCAGCTGGAAAAACTCGTCCAAATGATTCGAGCCCAAGTACAGGTAAATGGGACAATTTTTTTTTCTTTCTTTATCATTTCCCATTGTAACTTTCAGTGTCTAATTCAAAGTGTTATAGTCAGTCCTCCAACCTGCCCTGGGGGGGAATTCATGACGCAGGCTTAACTAATGCCCTAATTAACACCAAAGGCGGGACTGGCTAGTCAGGAAAGATAAATGGGTATTCATTAGCTGAATTTACACCCGAATTAGTTAGTCTGGTAATAATTTGAATACGCATGCACATTCACGTTATTTCCCCCTCTTCTTGAACCTTTTTTTTCTGTACGGAAACACTTCACTCTCAAATCATCAAAGCTTCATCACTCAATTCGATAATATTTCTACTGAATTATCCACTAAAACCGTATCAAAATTTAACATTAAAAATATCAATCTTGCTAATTTTTGTTC